>JACEII010000188.1:213520-261623 GCA_014332785.1 Antheraea mylitta
CACCTTAGTACTCCGGTGAAGCTATTAAGACCTTGCTGGGTTAATAGCGTAGTCATTTCGAGAAAAAAAAAATTGTTTCATTGTATATGGCGAAATTTTAATACCAATAATGTTTAATAAAATGAAATTTGTTATTTGTTATTGAAAAAAAATAATTGGTTTGAAATTAATTCTTTTTATTTATAAAATATATCAGCGGGCGTATGATTGTTTATAGAAAATTATGTCTGACTGATAAATTCATGTATTTAATTACGTTTAAAAGGTACTGAAAAAAAAAATCCTAAACTTATTCATAAATCAAAATTTATCGAATCAAAATGCGCATTAAAAATACAACGTTAACCAGCTACCAGGTGTCCTAAATTCTGTCTATTGATATATTGAAATTTGTGTAGGTGGTAGTGTCACGCTGAAGCTGTAACTGGTTTCAGCATGAATGGGTTGTCACGTTCGGGCTTATACCACCCTCTCACAGAAAACTGACGTGAAATAACATTGATTGCATTGTAGTGTTTCCTTCGGTCAGTGAGAGCGCAGGAGACAAGCCTCTCTTCCTCTTTCCTCCTTAGCCTTGCCTTGCCCTTCCCCATATACAGGTTGGCAACTCACTTGCGACACCCCTGGTGTTGCTAGTGTCTATAGACGGTGGTGGTCATTTAACATCACGTGACCCGCCTGTTCGTTTGCCTCCTATGATGAAATATATATATATATATATATATATATATATTGATATATTAAAGAACCAGGTATTCTAAAATTCTTGTTCATCCAACGTTACCGGCTCTTGTACTAAGGTGTCGCAAAAAAGTCTAGTTACGTAGACACGTTAAAAGTGCACTGTCAATTAATTATAGACAAATAATTTGCAATAAAATAAAATTGTGATTATAATTAAAGATCTAAGCTATCTTATCTCTCAAGTTGGACCAAACTGCATATTGCGTGCAAATTTGAACGAAATCTGTTAAGCGGATTAGGAGTCCATCGCGGACAAACATCGTGACAGGAGATTTATATATATTAAGAAGATAAATATCAGAAATACTCTTTTTTCTCTAACAACTATGAAAACAATAATAAAAATTACATAATATCGCCTTAGTTTATTTTACATGTGACGCTAAGAGGATAAATACTCTGTCCAAATTCGTGAGTGTGTGTCTCACCAACGTGTACATGTATTTCCTACCTGGCAATTTGACTAATACTGACTAATCAAAAATTAAAATGAAGGAAAAAATTAAAACCTACTCATAGTGTTTGTATACAAAGAAACATTGAGATAAAGCAAACAATAAGTAAATTTTATTTCAGTGATAACTCGCCTCGAACCCGGTAGTACTAGCCACCAAACACTCCATGAATTCATCACGTAATAAATAAAGCCAATTTTCAAGAGCACTTGATTTGTACAATTGGCATTAAGAATACTGTAGGTATTTACAATGTATCTTATATGAGATATAAGATGAAACTATGTATCAACAAACTATATATAGAGTAAATTAACTGAGGTATTTAAGATCCATTCACGCTGTAACGCTCCAATAAAACAAGGTCAAATAATTAAGGTGGAATGTGACGCCATTAATTAGTCGGTCTGAATGTCATGCCTTCTCTTGTTTGTGATACTTCTTGTTCAGTATTGTGGCTCGGACGTTATTTGTTCTGTCAGCAGGATCAATCATTACTCCTTAAATAAACTGTGTATTGTAGTTATGTAGGAATATAATCCTCTCAAATGAAATTAGAATACGTGTACGCCAAAATATCTTATTAGATTTTGTTGTACGTTATTTTAAACGAATCAATTATGCCGTGGTTTCGATTACAGTAACTTACCGATGTAATGTACAACCAAAATTGCAGGTAACAGTCGAAGCCTTGTGGGTGAGATGGTGGCGTTTGAAATTAATTTACTTTTATTTTAAGAATATTATTATAAATAACTATTAAATAAAATGGCTGTTTGTGTGTTCCCTAATGATTTCAGTAAATTGTAATGTGTACATCGAAGAATTCTAAATTAAAGCAAATATGTATTGCGAGTTGTTTCATTTCGAATATAATGGAAAAGAGGTATATAAGTATTACCTAATAATAATAATATGCTAAGTGAATCCAGAAAAATAAAAATGAACGGTCTGAAGAATATCTCCCAAACTCGCAAGCTAATGTACGGTGAACATCGCCAAGCAGTGCGTTCGTCCCAACTCAGAAGCGCCCGCTTCCAACAATGTATCAAGAATGTTCGATATTTAATTAAACCGCTTTGTTTTTCGTGATCTCTCTCCAAGAGTGACCCCTACCCGTCCCAGCCCCTTCATTCCTTTCCTTCCCCGCATCTGTCTGCCTCGGGAACCTTCCACGACCTAAACAACAATTAAATTTTATTTCTAACCTTAAGAGAATTCTCATTTAGGACTCGAAGAAAGACTTGTCTCTGTACGCAGTGTCTCGCGAGAAGCAGATGCGGCATCACATCACCTTTAACATGTGCATTTTTGTTTGACCAAGATGATTGATCAATAAATTACTCTTTATCCAATATAACAGCACATCGTTTTAGTTTGAGTGTTGGCAGAAAAATAATACTCCATTTTATTAAAGAAGTTTTTCGTTTAATTATACACATGTAGCTGAGGATTGTATGAAGGTACACTGTGCGCCTCATCTATCTGCTTTTAAATAACAAGCAACCGATCAAAAGAACATATCGGGAGCGTCGAGGAATGAGCGCCGTGTGCTAAGGTCCTAAGCGATCTCTAATGGCGGAAGAAAGCGCGCCTTAAGTCCACTCCAAATGTTAAAAATTGTTTACCGACGTAATTGAACGTGAAATGAATTCAATGAGGAGCGACTGAACTGAGGGATCATGAAAGGTAGCGGGAGGAGGTGTGAGATCAAAGCCAAGCGCCAGAGCTCTTTAGCCGGCGTTTTATCATGTTTTAATTTATTTTAAACAATTTGCGTTAAGGGCTAGAGTTCTGTCTCCGTTCTCCGAGTTGTCCGTTACGTAACAGGACTGCTGACTTCTTGCTTAATACTATTCCATAGTAAAAAAGGCACTGAAAATAAATATATTCTAAAAACTAAGGTATACTAACTAGCCCTCTAAACTCTAAACAGTAGGGAATTAGAAAAAGTATTATCACCACACAATGATTACTTTTTGGACCTAACATGTGAAGAAGCCGAAGAACTACTATCTTTTACATAGTTTACTCGCAATTGTTTCTTGCTAAAATATAGTGTTATAAGACGCAATACACTTACATACTTACATTCTACACATGCATATCACTCAAAATATACCTAATCTTGCCATAAATACTGAAACAAAGAAAAAAATACTTTCTATTGCAAATAACTTTTATTACGTTTTCAGTATGTTAGTTAAATACATAAATATTAAATATATATATATAAACCTTATTCGAAGTGGTCTTCATTGGCTGCAATACAGTCCTTTAAACGTTGAGGCCAGTTATCAATAGAAGCACGCACTCTTTCCATGGCAAAATTCTTCACTGCCAATCGTACGGATTGTTTTAGGGACTCCAAATTATCATGGCGTTTAGAGCAAGCCGTGCTCTCTAAAACTGACCATAAATCATAATCCAGTGGATTAAGATCGAGACTAGACTACGGCCAGTCAAAACTGCGTAGACCGAGCTTTATGATCCGACACCGAGTCTTGCTAGAAGGAACATTCTTGGTGTTATTTGGTGTTAATAGTGATTGGCATCACTATCTTCTCAAGTATGATATCTTGATACACCTGTGCCGATGTTTTGATATCTTTATCACAGAAGTATGGCTCAGTCACTCCCTCATAGCTAATATACCCCAACAAACCATCACTGAAGTCGGATAGTGCCCACATTGCACCCTGTCGACTAATTGGGAAGCTTCCTTAGAGCGTTGGCCATAAATACGGTTATTTTGTTTGTTAAAATGTTGCTCAGTTGTAAAAATTTTCTCATCCGAAAACAAATTTTTTCTGTAACCTCCCTTTGTGTACCACTTCAGTAGTAGTTTCGATTATGACTAGTACGTCTCTTACAGGCTGCAAGTCCTAAGTCATTTTTTAAATACGCGACATAGATCTAGGTAATTTCTTCATCTTCTGAGATAAAATCTTTTGCTTTCGAACAGGATTTCTTCGAATTCTTTGCCTTACTGCTTTGACCACCTTTTTCGTACGAGCACTACGTGAACGGTCAGATCTTTTTCTGTCACAAACAGAGGAGGTCTCATTGTACCTATTAATATCCCGGTACACAAACATTTTACTGATACCAATTTTTTTTTTTCTCGAACTGACTACTCTATTGACCTGGCAAGGTCTTCACAGCTTCACCGGACTACTAAGGCGAGCGCTTAAGGAACTCAGCCGATTTTATTTTTGGTAACTAGCTCAAGGGTGCTCGGCACACCTCGGCTTGGCCGTTACCTCGAAAAAATCCCGATCTGACCTAGCTAAACTATGCTAAGCTAAACATGAATCCATTTTTGGATCATGCAATTAAAATTACATGATACAAAAATACAACATGTAAATCGAAAGGAGAAAAACTAAATCTACTCGATTCAGTTCGATAAGGGAAAAAAATACCAAAAACAACCCTTCCACAGATGTGTAAGGTGCATGTCTGATTAACTGTGTATGGGTGAAATCGATGTAGTGGTGTGTTGAATGTATCGCGAAGCAGAGTCTTTGCATCCACCCGGGTGGCATCGAACAAAAACTCTACTAAGAAACCGCGAACAATAGTGTACGGGAATAGAAACGATAGTTCTCTGCCCATGACGCATGGGACAGGCATTCGCGATGTGGCCGGCTACAGATAAAAATAGAAATTTTAAAATAGATCGAGTTTACAATTTAAAAGAGGGGCGCTGAGGCCGGAATCTAAAAATAGAACGGCACCGGGCCGGGGTCTAAAAATAGAAATAAAAATGACGACATTGTTTATCGATTTTAGGGGAAGATAGACATAAACACGCGAGTTTATTCTATCTTATATTAGAGCAATATTTTTATTTCACGACTGCGGCACGCGCGAGCCCTTGAATTGTTAGCGCTATGGCGGGAAACTTCGCGATCGCACGAATGGGGCCCTGTTTGGAGTCATTAGCGACCTCATCGTACGCTGAGATCTCTGCGATCTCGTGAAAGACTAGGAGCTGGGCAGACCAGTCCATGCCAGATAGAGAGGAGGTGACTGCGGTGTTTGCCTGTAAAGGCTTAGCCGCCTGAGGTCGAGGAATAGGCTGAGGCGCGATCTTTGGTGCCCACGGGGCCTGAGGGGCCGCGCGGGGCGGAGGGGTGCGCTAGGCGCGGGTACGGGCGCTACCGACGCACGAGATGTGCTCGGCAGGCTCGGGAAGGCCTCTCTAGAGTTGAAAGGCGGAGGTCGGGGGCGAACGGGAGCTGCTGGCGCCCTGGACGGGGAGACCTGCCTGCGATCGCGAGGGCGACGAGTGCGGGGGCGCGGGGGCAACCGCGATAGTTCGCGGTGTGCCCGGTCGCGCCGCAAAGGACACAGCTGGGAGGCTCGGAGGAGGTCGGGGTGCGGATACACTCTCTAGTGGAGTGATCTCCGAGGCATTTCACACACCTGGGACGCAGGTGGCAATTGCGGGCGGAGTTTCCGTACACCTGACAGTTGTGACACTGTGAGGGTACGAACGTTTTGCGCGGGGGCTCAACGGTAATACCGGTGAGGCCGCACAGAGACGAAAGAGAAAAGATAGCTTTCCCCTTTTTAGTGCGGTCGAGAATGACCAGCACTAAATTATAGGGAGCTTTCGTGCGGGGGTGGTACATCCTATGCACCTCTCTAACAGGGAAAGTCTTAAGGTCGGTAGAGATTTCATCAATCGGGATCTCGACTGGGACTCTGCGGAGGACTGCTCTCAGCGGACGCTCATCTTCGAGCGCGTGGGTGAAGTAACCAAACTTCTTTTCCGTGAGAAAAGAAGTCAGTCGACGGTGATCGTCGGTGGTGGGGACTTTCACTTTGATGCCGGCAACAGTGTTGACGGCAGAAGTGAAGAAGATTTTCCGCGAGTGTAGACTCGCGGAAATCGCGACCCAAGACGCCTTGTCTTGAATCGTAACGGGCGGAGGTGGGCGAGGCTTCTTATTCGAAGCACGGGCGGCGTGGCTAGACACCGACGGAGTGTTACGGCCGGAATCCGTTCGCACGGCGCCGGCCGGAGACACGGGACGGGAAGAACCGCCTTTCCGGCCGTGTGACACGGTAATAAAACCGTCATCAAAGGACTTGACTGCCGGTATGGACGGATCATCGTCCATATCGGAGTCTGGGAGTGAGCGAGACAGAGAATCTACGCTTTCGTCAATCGGAAGTGACGAAAAAGAGTTTGCTACTGCGACATTGACGGAGGGCTTGGAGGAGGGCTGCGCGGTCGGAGGTCTCTCCTTCCGCGGCTTCTGGGCCTTGGGCTTACTATCCGAGATAGGGGTGCGTGAGCGGCCAGACTCACTATCGGGATTGGGATTGGGATAGGAATACCGTCTTTTCGAAGGAGCTCGGTAACTGCATTTACAAAGATTCTGTAATTTACAGGATCGGTCTCGTAAAAGCTTGCCAAGTGTGGCGAAAGGAGATTCGGATCATTCTGAAAAATTGCCGGATTGATTCATATGAGTTGTTGATCAGGACAGGCCATACCGGGGCCTGAGGAGGGGTGCGGGGCGGGAAAAGACATATGAAACCTCCCTGCCAGAGGGGCAGGGGGGCGCGTCTGTTTGAATTTAACGGACTCCGGAGTCCGGGTCAAAAGGAAACTCTGGGCGAAGTGCAATGCCTCACAGGGGACCTACAGTGCCTAGGGGGAGGCCCTACCACTTCTTTCTTTGGCTACACGACGAGACGGAGCTCGAACCACGGAGCGTAGCACGAAGCGCTGAACTCCCTGGAACGCAAACCGGCAACACGCAGCACACAGAGAACACGCAGAACGCACTGAAAAGTGCGACCAGAATTGCACCGAAAAGTGCAGTTTGCTGCGTTCTGAAAAGAACGCCTTACGATTGAGCCCTCTGAACGTCACAAAAAAACGTCAGAGTAACGAGCGTACCGAAATACCGAAAAATTTCGACGTGAAACACGGTCGCGTAACCACGTCGCGAACACTTACGAAAAATCGGAAACGTAACACGAATAAAAATTCACGTCGAAATACGATATGAGCGCACGCGTCCGACCCCTACGGCGGCACGAATCGGACTCCCGTCTTTCTTCGTGATACCAAGCGTATGGAGAGTTTTAAATATTGCATAAGGCTCTATACCTACTTTTTGTCTAATGCAATCACAGCGATTCAGTTCCCTTTGTCACCCCCCTCCATTTTAATATCGCAAAATATTGTACAATATATTGGCGCCAAAATGGGAAAATCTAATGAGTAATCGTATAAAAATGACAGATTCCAAATTCACTTGTAATATTTTGTTTATTTTTAATTTTAATAATATTTATGGCCAGACTAGGTATATATAGATAAATATTTGAAAGAAACATACAACTTTAAAGTTGAATCATGATCATGTGTCATTTATAAAAATTACTTTAATAAAAAGAATAACGTTTTGCTTAGAAACCTTTGTGTTTGCGGTTTCAAAAAGAACTTCCTACTCTGTGACTATCTAATGATATTCTATTTATTGTACCATTACGTCGTTAACTAAGTAATTACCTTTTAATTATTGACAATAATGTCTGTTCTTTACGCGGGCATAGCTAGTGGATTTATAAAATAGTAGTGTGTTCCCACAAATATCTAATGAAGTTTTCTCCATAGTATTATGTTTGTTGTTGTAATCAGATGTCTGAATTCGAATTACATATTTGTTTTATTTTTAGTAAAAATATTATTTGACTGAAAAGTTTTCATTTTAGTTGTTTAATTTTCCGTCAATTAAAAAGTTGTGTTTTAAGAAAGTCGCACCGTAATTTGTGTGAAGCTAAACGTCAAAAACGATATACTTTGAATGGTTTTGTTTGTAATAAATTAAATAAATCTAAATGACATTTTGTTAATTTTGTTCACAAACGAGGGCGTCACGCGCCGAATAACAACATATATTACATTATTAAAAGGGAGTATATGAGCTTGGTTCGCCAAAAAACAAATACAGTAATCTTTGCGAGACTAGCGAGAATATTTTTTTACATCACTATTTGAGTAAAAATATACTTTGAAATACGTTTTTATCTTTATGCTACTATACTATACTATACTATACTATACAATATAACTAACAGACATAAAAATATCTTGTACCATTTTAACCAGAATTTCTTTATATTTGGTTCTAGTGTGATAATAATTGTCCTATTAATTACATTATCAATTATTTATTATGACAATTAGTAAATAACGTACTTAACACTGTAAAAGTAATAAATGTTATTAGCATTAGAAAATAGTTTTCTTCTTTGTTTCAGTATTTATGGCAAGACTAGGTATATGTAAATATTATAAAATAAAATCGCCATTCGCGTCTGTCTGCATATTGTCTTAGTTTTTCTGAACCACTTAACATATTTCTTCGCGAAAGGAGTATAGTAATAGTATCTATAGTATAATCTTTACGTAAAGCATATAGAAGTTAATATATTGTCATGAAATCGTAAGAACAATGTGTAATCTGCTTGTATTGGTAAACCTTAGTACACCTATAAACCTTAGTAACATTGCCTCTCAAAAGCTCTCAAAAGGAAAAAAAACGGTATTTTGAAACTTTCTACATTGTTGCTCCTCTTCTGTTGGTCTTAACGTGATGATAAAGCCTTCTCGATAAATGAGCTACCTTCTATACATGTGTATAGAATAGATTATATATATATATATATAATAAATGGATCGATGAGGTACGCGTTCGGTGCCGACCACGAGCTATCCATAATATAATAACAATACTAGATATTATATTGTTATATGAACAATATGTATGTGATATAGCGCGGCGCGACTGTATATCACACTTTACTCACTACCACGCTACCCATCATTACACTAAAACTTTAACATATTACAAATATTTACATGAAAAACTATTGTATACTAGATTTTTCCCGCGATTTTATTTGTCTAATGAAGATTTAATCTATACTTCCCGAAAAGTACTTCTTCCTAGATGAAACGTACACTAGGACCTCTTCTACAGCCCCTTTAAACGTGTCTTACAAAATTTCATGATAATCGATTGAAAAGTTATGTCGTGAAAGCGTAACATACAAACAGACACACTTTATTATTAGTTTAGATTATCCGCACATACGTAAACATACACGCTACAATATAATCACATGAATAGTTTCAATCAATATTAATTCATACGAAAACAGATAATTTCATTATTGTTTACGTCATTATATTTAGCTTCTGTTTTATCACAAACACTCTATCATTTTAAAAGTAATTAATAGCGACGAAGTGTTATTTTTCCTTTGTAAAAAAAAAATCAAAAAATTAAATTTGTCTACTTCACATACTCCCATAACTTAATATCTTATGGTATTTTAATATGAGACGCAAATTTAAACAGTTTAGACACACAAGAATCGTCGCGAATTATCTCCGTCCCGTGATGACATATAGCTGCCCCGTTTTTGCGCTTATGTCCAAAGATAACTTTGATAAGCTGCAGGTTCTCCAAAATCGTGTTTTACGTAAAGTGACCGGTGCCCCGTGGTACATCCGGAGAGTCGATCTCCATAGAGACCTAGAGATCCCTTCTATCTGGGCGTACGTAAAATCACTTACGATTAGTTATTTTGAAAAAGCCTCGAATCATCCCAGTCCGTTAGTGGTATCCGCCGCGAACTATGAACCCGTACCTAACGCTGCGCGTTATAAAAGACGTCCGCGACACATTTTTACCGACCCTCCTGATTCAATCACGTCAGCGAACGATCAGTACCAGCCTGTCCCTCGAAACAGAGCGTGTTCACGCCCACGCCCGCGTAACTACAGATCACGCCGCCGTGGTCTGGGGGTTAATTTCGCTCCCGCACACCCGATTAGGCCTCCCACGGCAGCGGCTCAAGCCTAGATTCGATCCCTCGAACGACGATTCGACGATTCGACGCCCTTGAGTGCGTTGCTTGCGCGATACGGTGACACACAAATATACATCACTGCTACAACACTACACGATCACTCCCACACACGTGCACGCTACACGCTTACACATGAAAGTGGAAGGGTTTACTTTTTTTTTCCTTATCGAACTGAAAAACTCTCAATTTTCCGATAATAAATATATGGAGGAGTTGTTGAGGCGTGTATGCTTGGTACACATATACGTTTCAACAACTCATACATATATGAATAGTTAGTCAGTTAGCTAAGATAGGTCACGATTTTGTATGCAACAGGCAACAGCCAAGCCGAGTTGTGCCGTGCACCCTTGAGCTGGTTGCCAAAATAAAATCGGCTGAGTGCCTTAAGCGCTCGCCTTAGTAGTCCGGTGAAGCTGTTAAGACCTTGCTGGGTCAATAGCGTAATTATTGCAAAAAAAAAGTTGCGAATTATCACGAAAACCAGTTTTATGATTTCAATACCGATTATAACTTTACACTAAAGTATAGAAATATCCTTTTCTTAATATATCAATATTTTCATAAAAATACGGATTTTCTAAAAACGTTCGATTTAATTTAAAAATACTCCATTCGAATATAACAAAAATATGTTTTTGCTAATTTTAACTGTTTTAAACTGAGATTTTAACTTCGAGCGATGAATGTAAAAACTATGAATAAAGTTAGAATAAATTAGAAATTCACATTACATGAAATAATATTTATATAGTATTTCAAAGGAAACTTTTTACCAACTTCACAGTGTGTTACTTTGTAGGAAGTATTTACATCGGCGACTACAATATCCGTCTTAACCTAAATCAAGTACTATTTCAAACTAAAAATTCACTTTCATCGATTAAACATCATTCAACGTTTTACACTCACTAGAAGAAGGTAATAAAAATGAATTAAGCAATAGTGTTAGGTTTAATAAAATTCAAAACATTATCTACTATAATGTAAAAAATTATATCATGTGGGTTTTACTGTAAAAAAGTTATTTTTGTTGAATCATTACATGAACGACGTCTGGAAATACCCCCATTCTGTATATCCACTAATATCATATGATATGAACTGTACGCATAGCTTGTAACTTGTAAAACAACAAAAAAGCCTTATAATCATTCCGGTTTCTTATGAACTGAACTATCAATTAATCAAAATCTTATTTTATTCAATAATAATTTACTATAACTATTGCTGTAGCGTACAAAGAAAAAAATTGTGCCGTCACGGGACGACTGGCAGACGTGAAACATCGAAATTGTTTTGTATAAGTTATATGCATAAATAAAACAGATTACGACAGGAATCAGCTAATCGCATAATGAAAAGATAAAGCATTACAAGTGTGTTCCATAAAATAATGATTGTTTATTTATTTTATTACATAAATATTCATGTGTATTAAATATTAAATAAAAAAATTCAACTAGGCACAGGCGCGGTGTGTTTGGCGGTATTTATCAAAGCGCGCTACGTTGTCGGCGCATGCCGCGTAATACTAGTAGAACGAGTGGCCTACAAAACAGTTTGAATCTTATGTTCATACAAATAGGGTTGTAAATCTTTTTGAATATTTTGTTAATAGTGCAAAGTTCGTCTTGGCGTTGCCACGCCAACAATTAGGTTTACCCTCCACCTATAGATGTTTTACATAAAAAATAAAATCAATAAAAATAAAAAATAACTTAATATTTGTTTTTTATTTCCATAATATGTGTCCTAAGTCCGTGAAGTGAAGTCATACACACTTATACAGCTATTGGATTGTTCTTCTTTAACATTATTTAACGTTGGGGAAAATTGTATTAAAACTGCCACGTTTACTTGATTAATAGTGTACCGAAATTTCCGATAAACCTATATGAGAAACTCGTAGTTTTCATAACATCTCAAGGGAAATTTTAATGTGATTGAATGTATATTAGTAACCTTTTTATGTGATGCGACGTAGAGTTGACCCAACACGTTACGTAGCATGTTAAGAGTATAAGACATGGAGATGAGAGTCGGCATTGTGTTGCAGGTCCGGCGGGGCCGCCCGGCAAGCGCGGCAAGAAGGGCAAGAAAGGGGAGCCCGGGGATCCCGGCGTCCCGGTCAGTGTCACCACACAATACACCACAACACAGCACAATACCACACAACAACGCACAACACGTAACAGAGGCAAAGTCTCTGTTCAGCCGATCTACTTATTAATTTGATGTTTCACTTACAGGGGCTGACGGGTGCGCCTGGCAAGAATGGATTCCCGGTACTTATTACTTCCAATTATTAAAACTTATTCTTTTCTTTCACACTTATACATTTCGTATATAACTTTAGATAATAAGTTTATACAAGCTTATGAGGGCGCCACTTTGCTTCTGTACACTGCACACTGATCCAACCGAGATATTCAATATTATTTCGTTAAGAAGCGGTGCAGCGCGCAGAGAAGCGGCGCTCTCTGGCGGTATGTTATACTCGCCCTTCACGTTTCAGGGTAGCAAGGGCGAGAAGGGCGAACGAGGTTTTATGGTAAGACGTAATCCCTTCGTTAACTCTGCCACTGTAGTTATATTAGCCGATGTATTTCTGTCGTGTAACAGTGTCGTCCTCCTCCTAACACCAGCGACCCCTCCCTCCACAGTAACCGCGAGTGACCACCATAAGCAACACTACGACTACGAGACACTTTAACTAGGATTATTCCAGAGCTATAAATTATGCAGAGAGTGTAGGACCGCTGCCGGTGTAGGATTTTTACAAATAGTTTATAGAGTTTGAGGCTGGAGCCTAATCTGGTGGTTAAATGACGGTGTGACCCACGATGGTGATACGCTAAGCCTAGAGAAAACTAGCCTTTAAATGCTACTGAATTTGCATAGCATCGCTGCGAGCCCCAGAAAATCTGTATAACTATCTGACACTTTGTCCCCTGTGTGCGCGTCCTTTCAGTTGTTCCTATAAAAGTCGTTGGTTTTAGGAATCATTAACACATTTGAACTGTTATCCAGCTTTGCATGTTCAGCCTGGTAGTTGTATTAGGTACCTAATAATATATAGAGCGGGCACTTCTTGTTTCCTCAGCACAGAGCAGAGAGTTATTTAATTATTATTCGTTTGTTCACTACTAATCAGGATAATTATATTAAACACAAAGCGTTTATCTATACTTCTATACTAATATTATAAAGAGGTAAAGTTTGTGAGTTTGTGATGTTGTGACGTTGTAGGGGGTAATCTCAGGAACTACTGGTCCGATTACAATAATTCTTTTAGTGTTATATAGCTCATTCATAGAGAATAGTTATAGGCTATATATCATCACGCTAAGATAAATAGGAGCGGAGCACAGATGAAGAATGTTTCAAAATCGGAATGTTTTTTCCTTTTGAGAATTGCTGCGTGTTAGTGTATCAATTCCACGCGAACGAAGTCGCGGGCAGATGCTACTATAAAAAATAACTTTCGTAATTCGTAACAATCTAAATAAGTGACATATATTTTTGATTGAGAAACATAGTAAGTTAAAGAATATTAAACAAACAACAACTGCAATAGTATGAACATGTGTAAGGTCTGTTCCCGGATGCACTTAGTTGCGAGCATCTTACACACGCTAATAAACCCGACATAGTGACTCTTTTTACATTTGTAGCGTTTCGCGCCGGTGTATATCGCGTCGGCATGATACTGTCGACTGGCAATGAATTGATCTCCATTGTTTCTGTACTGCACTACGCTAAGTATCAGGCACATTGCGGTTACTATATTGTGGTAGTAGAATGTACGCACGCCAGATATTATTCTGTGGCGTGAATATAGAAAATAGTGTTTTTTAATTTTACCATTTTGAATCAAGTCAAACTTTTTAGTCCGGTGAAGCTGTAAAAGCCCATCAGGTCAATAGTATATAGTCAGTTCAAAACAAAAAAAGTTCGAGGCAGTCATATTTTATGTCATGTATGTTATGTCAATAAATAAAATAAAATATGGATTGCTGGCAGAAGTGAAAACTTCCAACAATGGTTCTCTTTTGAATTCTGAAATTAATTATAGTGTAAAATATTTAAATTTCATATTTTATGTATTTAAAATTATTAACGTTATTCTAGTTTTCACATACATACACACGGAACAAATGTTATATACATTCTTATAAATTTTATTAATCAATGAAACCTATGACGAACTGTAAAATATCAAAATAAGATGTACAGACCGATATACTACGCGCCGCTTGTCTAGTTAAGTTGCTAGTTGCTAGCTAGCCTTAAGAAGTTTCAAAGACGAAATTAAACACTATGAATAAAACGATATAAACAGGTCTATAAAAATAGGTCTTTACCTATGAAATTGCCGTTCTGCAGTACTGGCCATTTCAAAACATAATAATTTTTGTTTGGCTAAGAATTCTTATTTCAAATTAATTTTATTTTAAAAACATGAAATTCTTTTTCCAAAAGTAGCCATTTGTTATTGATTAGTGTTACATTTTCATCGCATTTCAATCTTTTTTGTCATCATGGATCGTTAAAAATTCGAGTAATTATGGGATATGAGTACCGTCATGGCAGCAACGCGGCACTAGCGGCACCGCAACATCAACGACGTTTACAGAGCTAACACTACAAACCAACGCACCACGTGTTATTAGTTTGCTCGCTTCCGTTCTGGGAATTTCGACTGAAAAATGAATTTTGCGGTCGTCCGAAGACTTTGGTCGACAATGACGAATTAAAGCCGATTGCGGAAGCTGATGAAACACAATCTAGGGCTAAATTAGCAGCAACTTTCGACGTTAACGTAAAAATAATATTGGTCCATTTCCGTCAAATTGGCAAGGTAAAAAAGCTTGACAAATGGGTGCCCCACGAACTCAATGAACGCCAGCGCGAAGTACGCCTCGTGACTTGCCCTGCACTGCTCAACAGACACACAAATGAAGGAATTTTAAGCCGCATTGTTACCTGCGATGAAAAATGGATTCTGTTTGATAACCGCAAGCGCTCAGCAAATTGGTTGGATCCTGGTTCAGCACCTAAACAATGCCCTAAACGAAAACTTACCCCTAGAAAAGTGATGTTCACTGTTTGATGGTCTAGCGTCGGTGTGATTCGTCACAGCTTCTTACCAAACGGGGTGAGCATTATTGCAGATGTGTACTGTGAAGAACTGAACACAATGATGGAGAAACTGGCACATCTCCAACCAACATTGGTCAATCGCTCCTCCGCTGCTCCTCCACGACAACACGCGACGTCATACTGCACAGCAGACGCTCTCCAAGTTGCAAGAACTGGGCTTGGAAGTTCACCGTCATCCGATTGCTTTGATTAATACAAATAAAAAATACATGAAAAGATCGTTTACATGTTTTTATACAAAACGGCAATTTCATAGGTAAAGACCTAATATTTCAAGAGAAGATGTTTAAGGAGCAACTGTTACAGAAATTGATCGTCGCTCGCAACTTCCGTTCTAGGATATCACTAGCTTCATAACATCGGTGAGGTCATCAAATCATCTGAATGTATTAAATTTCTTTACTTATATACTTTCCTTGTTATACGTTCATTGTCGTTAAAATTACAATAATTTTTGAGTGAAGTGTGAACTGATTTTAATGAAACCAAGATTAAATGTTACTCAAGTGTATGCATTATGATTTTCTTGATGATGTTTTATTGTGAATTTAGCAATGATACATGGTCAAACAAAGAGACAATCAGATATTTTTTTAAATGATTAAAAGGTATTTTATAACTTACTAGTTGTAGTTACCCGCTGCTTCGCATGTGTTTTTTAAATGTATTAAATAAATTTAGTAATAAGTAAATTACAGAAATACTCTTTCAAAAATATTTGTAAGTACGACAGGCACGTCATATACGTATATGTGAATATTAACAGTGTGTCAAATGGGATAGGATTTATCATCAGCAGCATACCCAGAACTTTTAACTACTAAATACCACACTCAGTGCTCACTTACACTATATAAGAGAGTAATGATAAACTATACATTATCGAACAGTATGTGTTAAATCTATTATTATATAGATATAATATGCCCATATCGTCGATATAATTAAGTTATTATTATACGTTGTTATAATTTAAATTACAAACAAACATATGACTTTCAATTATATTTATTCTTGGAGTCCAGTACAGCGCATGCCTCACGCATATGTTTATATTAAACAACATATTTTTGATCAATTTCACGCGGAAGAATGCACGGATAACAGTTCATCGCTACATATGACTACTTAGGGTGAAACAAAGTCCTCTGCTATGTCTGTCTGTATGTCTATACGCGATAAGCTCAATAACTACAGTACGCATCTTCATGCCGTTTTCACCAATATATAATATGATTTTTAGGAAAGATTTAGGCATAATTTGTCTTATAATCAGGGCGGGCAACGTCTGCCGAATTAGCGTTAAAATAAAATAGCTTATTAGTTAGTTATTTGTCCGTAAAATTCTTGTTCAAATAGGTCTAGCCGTTTCGGACATTACTCGAAATAAACAGACAAACATATCGACAATATTTAAAAAAATATATTTTGTTGTTATTTGTAACCATATATATTCACCAAAAACTATTTATTTTAATATTAAATAAAAACACTTTATTTTTATAATACGTAATAGATAACAGATCAATAATTGGGAACAAACTTAACGTAAAATAAGTCTGAAAATGATTGATAGAAAGTTACCACGTTACCATGTCAACGTATATAATGCTAATGCTAACACGCAGCGGAAGCTTTAAAAAAAATAACCCGATTTTGAAACATTTTTCGTTGGTGCCTTGCTCCTATTGGGTTTAACGTGATGATATGTAGCATAAAACCTTCCTCGATAAAGGAGCTATCTAACACCGACAATTTTTTTGAAATTACCGGATTAGGACCGGTAATTCTTGAGATTAGCGCCTTCAGCCATACAAACAAACAGAGTCTTCAGCTTTATACGAGTATATTAGGTACAGATTCCATGACAACTGTTACAATGTTTTTCATAAAAATCTAAAAAGTACGGACACGTTACATTTACATTCTTATCATATGAATATATATAGAAGAGACTACGAATAGGTGATATCAAACTACAACTTGCATGATTTTTTATTGAATACACACTTTTATTCTACTTTCGCGACGAGAATAATGAATATCATTTGAAAAGTATACAACTACATAAGCCAATAACGAAATTAATTTTTGGGGTGTAAGGGGTGTCGAATAGCATCTTAAGACTTGAGACACCCAAGCCAACCTCACCTACACGTGGTGCACCCTGCTGATCAACGAACGAGGCAATGGCGAGAGCGGGGTGGTAGGGTTTTACAGCCCGACTGGGTCGCAACCACCATGCATATGGCGAAAAAACCCGTCATAGTGACTCGCTTCTGCGCGTCGCGTTTCGGGATCAGCCTGTGCATATCCAGTACCGGGCGACTTTCGTCATTATGGCCGGCATATATAGATAATCTGTCTCTCGGTGGTTGCCGATGTTTTTGGATTGTACTATGCTTAACATCAGGCTTAGTGCAGTCACTTTGTCGTGCTTCTATAAAAAAAATAAAAAAAATGCAAAAAGGAATTGTTTACTTGAACAATGAGCTTTCGAAACTGAAGCGAAGAGCTGCTAGTTGAGACTCCCAAAGCAGAATTTCCTAATGCAGAAATATTCTAATAAAAAGTGAATTGTATTATTTACGCGACACGCCACATGCTCTGGTTAAGGCGCTGATCTGTGCTTTGGTTAGTGTTCTCTGTAAGAGCAAAGCTGTTATGGTTTTGTCGAAGTAGTGTCATATTGTTAGCAGCAGTCTGTTCCGGTGTTTCCATTCCGTATTCCGCGTGTCCGAGCCGCTGCTCATTGCTATTAACTAATGCTGAATTTGATTTGTACATTAACAGTGTGGTGGGGTCGCTGCTGCTTATGTCGTGTATGTTTGATAAACGATAGATATAACAAAATTATTTTAACAACGTCTTGATTCGTGTTTCAGGGACCTATAGGACTGGACGGACCTAAGGGCGACCCGGTGAGTTCATGCTCATAAATAATTGTATAATTTTGTCATATAATAACTTAAACGCGAGATTAAAGAAGCGGTGATGCCACAGTTAATAATTTTCAAATACTGTGTCGATCGACGTAGGTTCGAATCTTTGTGAAAGAATCAACGCTTTCGGTGAAGGAAAACATTGTCATGTAGCTTACTGGTAAGACTTTTACTAAGTCCGGCGCCCTCTAGCAACTACTATCATGTTGAAAATCTGTTGGAAAGTACCTGTCGGTGTGTTGCTGCGCTTGTGAGCCATCACACCCAAAGCTTAATGTGTTTACCGTTTTAAAGCACATTATCATTTAAAGCCAGATAAGATTGTGGCCAAATGATAAAACCTATAAAATATTAGAAACACTTTAGAATAATTTTGATACAAAATAACCGGTGAACGTAGAGAAGATTTGTTTAGTTCAATCTTATTAAATGACGTTATTTCATGTAATGCGAAGAGTATACTAGAAAAAGTATCTACTGTTACCTGTCTGCGGAACGCTATGTCCATACGTCCATATCTCTCTATGTTTAAATACAAAATCAAAGTCATGTTTTTTTTAGTACTAAGCAACATAACTTATTGTAAATATAATTAACCGATGATACGAAAGATATAAAATTCTAATAAAAATAATAACGGAAAATTTTCAATTTTTATATAATAAGCTCTTGTACGTTTCACGAAAAGACGACGTTTGCGTTTCAGAATAAAAAAAAATGAAACATTATTTATTCTATTTCGGTTCTGAAAAGGCTTTTATAATCGTTAAAATGACCACCGGTTCGGAAGACAAGTCAGTCATCTACTAGAGGAATCGGCAAGAAACTCGATCTGGTTTATATTTACATTATAGATAACGTATATTTATAAACATAAGTTTCGTTTTTGGTAGATGCACAGAAAGAGGCGTCATTTCCAGACGTCACCATCATTCACATATTAAACTACCGAATAGTAGCTACCTTTATGTATTAATACCCGCTGGACATGGCACTTGAACTGACTATCCGGCAAATAGGTAATGTGCTTCGGGGCTTTGTTATAAAATGTAAAAAACTGTTACTGATCTTAGTGAGCCTGAAACATGGAGTGACCATTTTGTTGTTATTTGTAGTTTAGATGCAGTCGGTCTTTTACTCGTGTGTAGCGTCCTATTCCTTTTGCTTTCACATTGGTCATTATCTACGGGTGCGTGCATGTTGTGTAACATGGTTGTATGTATGTTCAGGGTCGGCCTGGAGACAAGGGACAGAAGGGCGAACACGGCAGCCCCGGCTTCGACGTGTTCTCCGCTGTTAAGGTACACCTCACCAGCTCTACCATCACCACGCACTGCTCTCCTCTACGAAGACTCGGCCACTCTCTTAATTATTCATAATATCTTAAAAATTCTTAGGATTTACCTATTACTGCAGTCCGTCCCGCGGCACACCTCAATGTTCATAGTGAGAGGGGTTATCGCATAACAAAATGATTTTTTTAAAGTATTTTGTACACGAATTAGTTAAACAACAATTACTATTTTTTCAAAGGAAATAAAATTAATCTAATTGTTGCTTGTTGTTTTCAAAATAGTTATTTATAACTTTTATTGAGGTACATGCGTATAAATATATTAAACTCGAGTGTTACAAAATATACATGGAATGATTAGAGTGGCCTTATCAGCAGGAAATAGTTTTGAACTAAGCACGTGAATGAGCGATTCCGAATAAAATATACACACAAACATACACTCGGAATCACATACGTTCTTATTATAAGTATTCATATGTGTCGATATTGAGAACTGGATGATGAGCAACACACGTCAAGTGTAAGATGCACACTAGTTGCGCACTGCAGCAACGCATGTCGGGTTCAAGTTGTGGGAGCTGCACTCTAAGCAGCTCCCAGAACTTCAGCTGCCAATGAAAATTATGCATCTTAATTTGTGCAATATACAACAAACTGCACTGTGCTATTGGTGATCGTCATTGATTTTACCTTACTACCAGGTATGGAGCAGTCACTTTGTCATGCTACAATAAAAAAATGGATTTTATATGGGTTTTTCCAAAATAATCTATAATATAAGAAATCAAATATATTTGTTTATCTCCAGGAGATGCACAACAAGCTGAAAATGATTACGAAATAAGCATTCAAGTTACTTCTGAAATTAAGATTCGGTTGAGATATCCTCCTGTATACAGTGTGTAGATACTTAAACATTGGATACTTTTAGTTTCTGTATTACAATCAATCACACTGTATATAACACTTCGACCTGGGAAGACTACAGACCTCAACATATACATATAGATGAAATATCATTTGTTTATGAGAGTGATATTATTACAGGGAGTGAAAAGATCAGTGGACAACTTTAAAATAAACCCGTATACGAGTGCGGAGATCATAGCAGTGAAGGTACATGTTCAATGGCGGCTCGCTTCGCTCTCGCACTTTGTAGGTAGATGCCGCGCTATGGTCCCAAACCCACCAGACCCACAGTATCTACTAGAGGTGTGCGTTAGTCCTAGCCTCACCGTGGCCTCTTATACTTTGGTTCATTTAAAATGATTATTTTAATAAGTTTTAACTCCACGAAATGCCTGTCCTGTGTTCAATATGTTCTTTGTTGCTTGCAACTTACGACTCCAAATACGATTCATCAAAAGGTGCCAATATTTCCTTCTATGTGTATGAAGTAATCAAGTTTAGCGTATTCAATCCCTGGAGTTTCTTTAAATTATACCACTTTCACTCATTTCTCAATAAGACGTAAACATCATACGAACAATTGTATCAAATTAGACCTTATGGAACAAAAACATTTTCATGTAATTTTTTTTCACAGTATTTAGGAGTTACAGATGTCAAGAAATTGTCGTCCATAAATATAAGATCGGCACACACCTCTAGTACAACTCTCACTTCACTCGCAGTAACCTCACATCCATGTTACCTTTACTCACTACCCTGACAGTAACAATGACACACACAGAACACACTATATTTAAAATGCCTACAGTAAATATGATATTGAAACATGTTCATGGGATCCGCCTTGTCGCTTTTTTATATTTTTGTCGTTTTGTGTACGTATCGTAATTATGTGTATACATCTGACTTTGCTTGTTGTTAAGTCAAACCGTGGCTAGAGATCTAGAAAAATCCCACATGACACGCTACTATGCCATGATTCGATAGGGTTGTACCGTTTGCGCGCATGTGTCTTTGTGATAATAAATGATGATGTAGTTCTGGGTACATAGGGGCTGCAAGCTGCCGGACACAACATCTCCGCACAGACAGTCATACAACTGAAGGTCAGTCACGTCCCTTCTGTCTTCTAGCCTTCAGGCTGTCCGCGTCTCCATCTCTCCATCTTTGTTCTTCACTGTAATGATACGACTGTATCTTCTGCGAATGTTCCGCTTGAACTTTTTCATTTGCTTGCTTTATTACTGTGGTGCTTCGCTTTGTTACATTTGAGCGCTCGTAATTTTATATACTCAATCAATAATAGATAAATAAAGTAATGTCTAGGGTGCTTATTATGCAGGGTGAACCAGGAGAGCCAGGGCCACCGGGACCTCAGGGCGCGCAAGGAGGAGAGGGTCTGCCAGGGAGAGACGGGCGAGTCGGGCCACCCGGACCCGCCGGGACCCAGGGACCACCCGGTGCGCCCGGTCCCATCGGACCACCCGGCGCAATCGGACCGGTCGGACCTATCGGACATAAGGTGACACATTACTTATATCCGATTACGACGCCGCAGCCGATGCCTCTTGGTTGGTTCGGGTAGAACTGCAAAGCGCGCGGCGTCACATATCATGTTTGTGATTTCAGGGTGACAAGGGCGACAAGGGCGAAAGAGGCTTTACGACTACGCTGAAAGGCGACGCGTTCCCGACGGGCATCATCGAGGGACCGCCCGGCCCTCCCGGACCTCCCGGTAACTCTCGTTGTGCATTCCCTCCGGCGGCGCGGTCGAGCCGGCGCTATGACGCTCGTGTGTTGCAAGGCGCGGCGGGGGCGCGGGGCGAGCGCGGCGAGGCGGGGGCGGCGGGGGCTCCGGGGCCGGCGGGCGAGCGCGGCGCGCGCGGCAAGCGCGGCAAGCGGGTAACGCACTGTGCGGACTCGCCGCGAACTCGTCGCGGGTCCGCACGGCTCTCTCAGTACTGTGGCGCGAGGCGCGACACACTACTCGTACTGTAGTGTCCGGGCGCCGGCACGAGACCCTCTTGCATGCTGTGAATGAGCGCACGCGGCTGCATGTGGTCCGCTCGCACGCGCGGACTCCGGTATGTAGCTCGTGTTCTATGGTACAAACGAACGTTCTCGGGAGACACGCGGTTGCGGGGACAGGGCGCGAGAGTGGGGCAAGGAAGGAAGGAGAAGAGACAAACACTGGAAAGGCAGCGTGAGCAACACTGACGTGAAAAACGTGGGTAAAAGGTGAGATATACTTTACTTTTTTTTGCATTCGATTTGTGTCGTAATGTTGAACGTTTTTCAGAAAGTGACGACAAATAATTGGGCAAGAATTCATTATAATCTCCTGTCCGGACATAAATCAAAATTACTATAACCTCATTGGAACACCTAAATAGCTCTCAGTTTCAAAAGAATCTAATAACCAAATTCCCAGAACTGTGTAATAAAGACTTCAGTTAAAGGAGAGTTGTCAAAGGTGATAGAAAAGTGATGAGGAAACAGAAAGGTGTCGGTTTGTGTGCAGGACGGGAGGGGCGGGAGGGGGAGGCGGGGCCGCGGGGGCCGCCGGGGCTGGAGGGCGCGCCGGGACCCGCGGGGCTGTCGGGGCCGCCCGGGAAGCCGGTTAGTATCCACACTCCACCTTGAGACCGACATTATGCACAAGATTAGTAAATTTGGTTTAGTTAGGCTGCAGTGTTTTTAAAGAGTTTCACTCCGAATAGTTAATACTAGTAAACTATAGATCTAATGTTAAATAGCTGAAACGAAGTAGAAAGTACATATGTGATCCTTCTTACAACCATTTCCACAATATTGTATACCAACGGGCACGGTGAACACTGTCCCGCCTTGATAATAAAAAAGACCTTAATTTCAGATATATGCTGTCGATAACTTTTTTGTAGGCATTATCAAGCTCTACAACTTTTCTCTAAACTTATACATCTGTCATCGTTAAGTCATCGTAAATAACATTTTCGATCGACCGTTTTTTGTCCAACTTCCTGTACAAATTTGTTTACACAAAAAGTCTTTTAATTTTTCAGGTTAATATATAGCCTATGACACTCATAAATAACGTAGCGTTCTATTAGTAAAAAAATAGTGCGTGGAGTCTCTCCGCGCCGAAGAAGTAGAACTTCGTAACGTGGAAATGAAAATAGGAAGGGATAAAAATGAATATAAATAAATATAAACAGGTATACTACGCGTGTGCGTTCGAGTGGTACTCCTTCACTCTCGCTCTGTCTCTATCTGTTCCCTCTCCCCAGGAGTGTTGAACATTTAACGCAACAGTGCTTTCATACCCCCTCCATAGTAGAGTTAAACGTTTAACGCAACCTAATTGGAAGTCGCATTAGAAGTTTCACGTCAAAAAATTTCAAAATCGGTTTACTAGATCCAGATATTATACACTACAACCTTACAAACTTTATAATATTACTAGCTGGCCCGTGCAACTTTGTTTGCACCAAATCGGTTATTACCGGTTTCAAATCGCGATGGTAAAATAGGGGTTGATTGTAAAGAGTTGAAAATTCAGGGTTATATGTATTTACTAATGCTGTATCATAAAAAAAAATTATTTTTTTTTTATCTAAAATTGAAAAAACAAATTAAGGGGTGGATTACCCTTAACATTTAGGGGGATGAAAGATAGATGTTGTCCGATTCTCAGACCTACCCAATATGTACACAAAATTTCATGAGAATCGGGAAGGCGTTTCGGAGGAGTTTAACCATAAACACCGCAACACGAGAAAATAATTATAATAATTGTATTATAACCATTGGGTTTAATAAGTAAATTATGACTATTATACTTAGTTTTGCCGTAAATACTGAAACAAAGAAAAAAATATCTTCAATAGCAAATAACATTTATTACTTTTACAGTGAGTTACTTTAATATATAGATATAAAACAATTTAAAATATAAAAAGCTTATTCGAAGTGGTCTCATGGGCTGCAATACAGTTCTTTAAACGTTGAGGCCAGTTATCAATAGAAGCATGCACTCTTTCCATGGGAAAATTCTTCACAGACATTCGTATGGATTGTTTTAGGGAATCCAAATTATCATGGCGTTTACAGCAAGCCGTACTCTCTAAAACTGACCATAAATTATAATCCAGCGGATTAAGATCGGGACTAGAGGACGGCCAGTCTTCAGCTCTAATGAAGTCCGAAACGTTCGTTTCCAACCAAGACTGCGTAGACCGAGCTTTATGACCTGGCGCTGAGTCTTGCTGGAAGGACCATTCTTGGTTACTGAACATGGTGTTGTTAAGGGGCTTCACTACCTTCTCAAGAATGATATCTTGATACTCTTGTGCCGATGTTTTCATTCATACCTTTCTCACAAAAGTATGGGTCAGTTACTCCTTCATGGCTATACCCCACCAAACCCTCACTGAAGTCAGATAGTGCCCACGCTGCAATCTGTCGACTAATTGGGAAGTTTCCTTAGAGCTTTGAGCATAAATACGATCATTTTGTTTGTTAAATGTTGCTAAATTGTAAAAATGTTCTGATCTGTAAACAAAATTTTTCTGTGACCTGCCTTTGCGTACCGCTTCAGTAGTTGTTTCGATTTTACCACCCTATGTTTTTTTAAGTTATCAGTTAAGAAATGTCCAGTACGTCTCTTATAGACTGCAAGTCCTAAGTCATCTTTTAAAACACGCGATATGGTTCTAGACGCTATCTTTTTTTTATAGTAGCTTGGCAAAGTGACTGCACTATGCCTGATGGTAAGCATAGTGCAATTCAAAAACAAAGGCGACTGCCGAGGGATACGTCATCGTTCGTCGGTCACCTGTCATGCCGCTGTCATGCCGGCTTGCGTAAATGCCTCTACAAGTTATGCTAGAGAGACCCCATATTATAGGAAGGAGGGAACACACTAGCCGAGACATTGTTCCACGCACAGCTTCACGGTACGGCAAAGATAGGATGTTGCGAACTCTTTAGTTCGTGCCCAGATAGGGTTTACCGTAAAACTGTGGCTACGTAGACCAGCGCGCGTAGTTCGGTTGTGAGAAGGAGAGGAAGGGATTAAATTGAACAACTCTGTAGAACACTCGCCATGATACAGACGGTAGAACACGCTCAGTGAGGCAATATCCATGCGCAGTAGCCTGCATCATTAACAATGCGGACAACCCGTCTCTGCAACCTCTCCAGGACATCCAGTGGATATTATTTGTCGGAACCGTCCCAGAGGTGGGAACAGTATTCCACGCAAGGCCGAACTTGTGCCTTATAAAAAAGATATAGCTGATCAGGCGTGAAAAACCGTCGCACCTTGTTCAGAATTCTGAGTCTCCGAGATGCAGTGGAGATTACGCTACCGATGTAGTCCCTGGGATTGAGGTCGCTGCGAATATCTACACCTAAGATATTGAGACTGCCGTCTCTTTTCTGTTTCTCCCCGATCGCAAGAAGGCTTGCTGTAATATAACTCGTGGATGGTACTATCGTCTGCATAGCAATGAATACGGCCCAAAGGCAACATATCATTGATATACAGAAGAAACAGAGTAGGTGAAAGTACAGAGCCTTGAGGAACTCCAGCGTTTATTGACATGAGTTAATCACATCTTTCGACAAGAACACGAATTTTGCGCTCATGTAGAAAGCTATAAATCCATTTGAATAAATTGTCGGGGAGTCCGTACGCTGGAAGATTGGAGAGAAGACCACGGTGCCAGACCCTATCAAAGGCTTTGGCTATGTCGAGACTGATTGCCGAGGCCTCACTGTGTTTGTCAATTGCATAGCCATATTGTCAATTATTAATCAGTGAGTGATCCTCCAGGTAGCGGACAAGCTGGGTGTTGATAATCCGTTCCATAATCTTGCACAACACTAAGATTACGGCAATTGGACGATAGTTATTAGAATCAGACTGATCCCCCTTTATTTATTTATTTAACATATAGAATCAACAACAGTAACATAAAATAAAAAACTAAAAAACATACATGCGAATACTTAAAAATTATTTATGTCACTATTTACAGTTGACTACAGCATTTATGAATAAAAGATACGATGCGGAAGACAATAAAAGTAAAAGAAACAATTGTGAAAAAAAAAAATAGGAAGATAATAAAATAAAACAATTCGATAATCTATAACTTAAAAATTAAGGAAAAAAGATCCTGCAGAAATTAATTAAATAAAAAACTAATTTTAGATCTGAAATTAGATAGGGAATTACTGAATAAGTCTATGGTGTGATCTTTTTTAACAAGGTCGTTATATTGTCGAGAAAGTCTGGGAACGATGGAGAAATGACCTAAATTGGTTCTGTAGCTTTTGTGACCAAATAAAGAGACAGGAAGTCTACGTAATCTGGAAGGCACATTAATTTTAAATCGATTCAAAAGTTCTGAATTATCAATGTGGTTATTGAAAAGTTTGCATAAAAAGGTCATGTTCAGCATAATTCTTCTATTGTATAAAGATTTTAGTTTAACTTCTTTCAGTCTATCATTATACGGAGCAAATTTTATAGAACCTGACAAACAAGCTATAGTAAAACGTCTTTGAATATTTTCGATACGGTCTATGTAAAGTTGATAATGAGGACACCAGACAGTGCTACAATAATCAAAGTGGCTTCTTACAAGCGTGCTGTATAGAAGTATCTTGATGGATTTGTTTCTAAAAAGCCTACTGTTTCCAAGAGTGAAACCTAAAATTTTACGTGAAGATAAACAAATGTTATTAATATGAATATCAAACTTTAAATGATTGTCGAAGATGACACCAAGGTCCCTAATATATGTAACTTCTTGAATAGGAATGTGGTTAATGTGATAGCTCGACGGTATTATGTTTTTCTTCCTGCTAAATTTTATGTGATAACATTTGTTTATGTTTAAAGCCATACCATTTATTTCACACCAAACAAGTAATCTGTTAATGTCAAATTGTAACAAGTTAACGTCATTAATAGTGTGTATTTTACGTGCAATCTTGAGATCGTCAGCAAACATGAAACATAAAGAGTTACCTATACACTGAGTTATGTCATTAACAAAGATATTGAACAGAAGCGGGCCAAAAATAGACCCTTGAGGTACACCAGAGATTATGTTAAATGAATCAGATTGAAAACCGTCAATGACAACAACTGATAGACGATTAGTAAGATATGAAGAAAACCACTGTGACAGTGTGCCACCAATTCCATAAGAAGATAGTTTCTTAATAAGTAAATTATGATTAACTTTATCAAAAGCCTTCGAAAAGTCGGTGTAAATAGCATCAACTTGAACACCAGAATCAACAGAATCAGTTAAATAGGCTACATAGTTGGAAAGATTACTATTAGTAGATCTTGCCTTCATAAACCATGTTGGTGAGGAGAAATGTAAATTTTGATGTGATTACTTATATGAGGATATAATAACTTTTCAAAAACTTTTTACTTTTTAAACTTTTTTTTTTAAACTTTTTTTTTTATCGGTGGCACATTGGCCTCCCTTCAAGACCGAGGCACGATATCAGAGACGTAAGACAAGCACTGCAAGCGCGGTAGTATTGGAGCTAACTCGACTGCACCTGTTTTTAAAACAACTGCTGGGATACCATCCGGACCACTAGACTTCCGGACATCGAGCGATCGCAGTTGTTTAATAATGTCACGCTGCCTGAAATTTAATTCCGACATAGTGACACCGCAGCAAGGAATGGTAGGCGGTTGTGCGTTTCGATCATCGAGCCAGAAATTAGCCACAAAATGATTAGCTAATAATGTTAGCTTCTTTTGCGGCTCGTAGGCCAGTGTCCCATCAGAGTACCTCAGCGGCGGCAACGTTGGGTGACAAACGTTGGCTTGCACAGCTTTGGCTAACTTCCAGTAGACTCGACTAATAAGTCTGATAACTTACGAGTTCATGACCTAAGCGTGCAACGCGCTGGGCATCCGCTTTATTATAGGCCCTCTTAGACTTTGGTGGCAGAGTTATAAGCTGATTTGAGGAAATGAATATTGGGATCTTTATTAGCGCAACCCTTAATCCATTCCAGATATAACGATAATATTATAACGGGATGGTTAAGTTACAAACGAGCAGTATAAAGTTGTTGGGTTGGGCCATTCTTTAGAGGATCATTGTGAAGAAATAAACTATAATTTAATGAGAACCAAATGGTTCTCATTGGTAGTGTTGTTCGGTATAAACATAATTTATTTAGATTTCTGCACATTTGCTACAAATTATTAGATACAGCTTGTAAGCTTGATTGAATTTTATCGCTTGTGTATTTGTTTGCGCTGCCGTCGCCACTCTCTCGCCAACCACTCGCATCCTCATTGGCTCCAATGCATCACGCCACTCACGAGAGCGCAGATTGGCCCACGTGTACCGCACGATTCTTGAATTGGCGTAAACAAGTGTCATTTTTGTGATCCTGGCGAGAGTTATAGATAGCCACGCAGCTACATATACTATGTATCAATTGTAATAAACATATTTGTTACAGAATTACGAATTATGTAACTCAAAGTAATACGGCAAGAGTAGAAAATATCATAATAAAAGTTGATAAAATAAAATAGTGGGTATATCAAGTTTCCAAGAATCGAGGCTATCATAGACGGTTGTACGTGCACTGTGCAGAGCCGTACAGAATAGACAGGGTACGGGTGTTGCAGGGCGAGCCGGGGCCGAAGGGAGCGAAGGGCGAATACGGGGACATGGGTTCGCCCGGCATGCTGGGCGCACCGGGGCTGCCGGGACCCCCGGGGTACCCCGGCCTCAAGGGCGACAAGGGGGACAAGGGCGACTCGGTGAGTACCGACAAGTACCGCCGCATCACCTAACTCCTCTGCTCCACTGCACGTCCATAGGCGTCTTCCTGAAGGAAGGTATGGGCGTAATCATCACGCCAGCCCACGACGCATTGGCGATCTCAAACTCGAAAGCGACAGTTGTGTATTTTTCCCACATACAGGGATATCCCATGTACTACAAGAATATTTCTCAGGTCCAAATTTCCTCGCGATGTTTTCCTTCACCGTCAGCCGATAGTGTTACCAATTTAAATGAGCAAATGAACGCAAATTCCGGAAAATTCTTTAGTGCATGCTGGGGTTCGAATCTGAGGACATCGAAATATTATTTCACGGGTCAAATCACTAGGCCACCACAACTTACAATATGGACTTATCGTACCGTAAAAATCATTTTGCAATCTACCAACACTGAGTCTTGTAAATTAAACATCACAAATTAAGATAAACACAATTGTAAAAATAATGTCTTTGTAGAGTCGAACTTGATAAACGTAATTTTTAAATATTTGTAACAATGTTTTTGTAATATATAACTTGTGAGCTCGTAGAGTGATAAAAGAATAAATATTACCTCTATTGGTGTTTATACTCATCAATCGCTAATATTTCCGGTCGGGTGCGGCGTGTTGCGGCGGGTTGTAACATGCTGTGGGCAGAAGTACAGGAAACTCAGAAGGAGACAGGTGAGTTTCTACTGGTTCAAATCGCGCTGAACACCATTGCAATGTCCACGGACTCTTTGGACACGGTCTCATCCTGAATTGGTAATCTTTATAGCCACTGTTGAATTTGCAGGGAGACGGCACCGGCTACGAGCTCTACGGACATGAAATCGTAAGTTCACAAGTTCTATATTTCATCTAATTTTAACTTTTTCATACGAGATACAGATGTCATACTGTTCTGCTTATTTATATTTCATGCTCACAATCGATTCCCTAAAGGACAATAGAACCCAATTATAAATATTAAAATTTGGTAATGGTTACTTTTACACCTTTGGATATATTTTAGCTGCCAGTAAAGTGTGTTGCAACTGAAATTTCATTGAAAAGGCTTTATCAAAGTTTCAATAAGAAAAGTCATTTACGCTAGGCTAAAAATCGTGCCTAATTTTATTCAGCTTTTTTATCACACTGCAGATACGTAATGTGCATCTTTTTTGTAGTACGCTTTTTACTGTATTCACAAAAAGGCTGCTTTATAACTTACAGATAACTTAGACCTATTTGTATTGTTAGTACGAAAAATTACATTTTTTATAGCTTACTATATCTCCTGTTGTTATTTTTGTTTTTTTATATTATTGAAATGGAACTTCTTATGGAAGGACTTTGAAATTTAGATCGGCAATATTTTTGTGTACCGAAAAGTGGTTGGGGTAAACACTGTGTCTGGTAGAGTGTTGAAAACACCGGCTCTCGTCTGTCGATATTAAGCAACGTCGGGCCCGGTCAAAAATTTGGATATGTAACCTCCTAAGAACACTACAATACGTTGGCTTGTTGTTATATTTTTAAATTAATATGTTACCTTTCATCAGGATAAATACAGTCTGTAAATTTTATTTTTTGAAGGTGTATACTTACCGAAACTCCTGTAGTAGATCTTTGAAAAAAAAAACAAATTCAATTGGATCTCACATCCTGCTTGAACAAGCAAATGTGAAATCGAAATATAAATATAGAAACGACACCTGACAAGTAAAAAAGAGGACTTAATTAGTTCAGAGCAACACTTTCTGTGTGCCTTTACTTAAATAATTGCATGTAGTACAAATGGACCTAACACATGAATATTTGATTATTTCGTTCACAATTGTAATTTTCAATAAATAAAATTGGACTCATACAAAACGGCAAAACGCCTGTCGGAATTACGTGTCGACAGGATACTGATACACCTATACAGAATTCTCTGTTGATGCTGTTATATGGAATCTGACAATCAAAATCTTATTGAACTATGACAGCCAACTAGAGACATTGAGATTTAGATAGCGTCACGCTATCAAATAGAAACAGTCGCTACTACTGAACACAACGACAGCTGAGGTCAGAATTCCATCGAAAAATAGGAGGCTGATGATTTTATCAGCGTATGTACTGGTTATAGAGCGCCTAAAATATACCAATTCTAACAAACATTCGTCAGTGTGAATAATTGTAACCGACAAAAATAAATATATGGGGCGTTCCATGCCGATTCGGCTGATAAAGATTATTTTTATTTTCTCAATTTTTTAAAACTGGATTTAAAGTTTAAAAATTATAAATCCATATGAAAGAAAATTTGAGATATTTTTGATTATTTTTATATAGGCTATGTAAAAGCAAAAAAAAAAACAATTTGGACCATTTTTAGAAAGTTATGTCTAAAAGAATTAAAAAGCTATTTTTTGATAATTCAATATATTTTCAAACAGTAAGAAAAAATACAAAATTTTGTCAGATGGGCTATACTAAAACATGTCGGCTAATATATTTAACCAGTGTATAGCAAAAGGAACTTTTCCTAATTTAATGAAAATAAGCAAAGTAGTTCCTTTGTTTAAATCAGACTGCAGAAGTAGTCTTGATAATTATAGACATATTTCTGTAATTCCGTCGTGAAGTAAAATCTTTGAAAAGATTATGCTCAACCAAAACTATGAACTATTTCAATGAACATATGTTTCTGGAGGGTTGATAGTTTGGTTTTACGAAATTGTAATCTACTACTGACGCTGGTGCAACGCTCATAAATTATATATTGAGGGACTGGAAGGATTCACATGATGCAATTGGTGTGTTCTGCGATCTGTCTAAGGCTTTTGATTACGTTAACCATAGTACGCTTATTCTAAAATTAAAACATTATGGTATTTGTAGATGTCGACCTTCTAGTCTCTTATATCTAAGATCGTTGTCAGAAAGTTAGCATACAAGGGGAAACCTCTGCAGGATCCTTTGCGCGAATTGGCGTCCCACAGGGCTCTATTCCAGGACCGTTCTTGTTCTTAATATACATAAATGATCTGCCGCTAATAGTCAATAACTGTGCTGACATGGTACTTTTTGCAGACGATACTTCAATTAAATGTAAAGTGAAAAAGACAGATTCAGAGTTTGGGCATGTATATAATACTTTAAATGAAATTTCTCATTGATTGGCATTAAAATTCATTATTTATTACGAAACGTCTTTCGTTGGCAAATAGAAATAAAATAAATTACAACACTAAAATAAAAACTTCAACTTAGACAAGTGTTAGAGATTATTTTAATATTCATCTTTAAAAAGAGTAAGACACTGTTTTGTAATCACACTTTTTAAAGCACGTATTCAAGTAAAGTAGTCACCTATTACTTTAACAGTACAAAACTCTTGGTGAATAATTTCCGCAATAAAACGACTTCTCTTCCATCAATATATAAAAGTGATTCTCATATTCTTGATTCAACCTTAAAAATAGATATAAATCTGTAGGGGAAACGTTCTGGTGAATACGCAGGATGCTCGTGTACATCAAAGGCGTTTTCGGATTCAAATCACAACGCACAACGGCGGGCTTGTGAATGGAGGAGTTCTTTTAATCAAATAAGTTGATGTGAACAAGTTTACCTCATCGTTTTCTTATATTTTTATCATTCGATCAATATTTAAGATGCTGGTAAATATTATAGGTACAGGAGCCTAATATTGAATCGCTAATACACCAAAACCCTATTGAAAAAATCCTAATGATGCTGATTTGCCTGAGTCACAACAATTCTATTGAGGCAATTGCGTCACTCAAATATTATTTATTTATTTATTATTAGAATCGTCTTTTTACGAGCACAATGATAGTTTTATTTTAATTCAAGAGTTTCTGATGAACTCGGTATTTTTATGAGTTAATTGAATAATAGTTTCGCTATTAAAGGTCCGTCAAGAATAATTTTATTTTCAATTTTATGCCCCTGATTATAATTTGATTTGTCGCGCTTACAGATGACTGGACCACCGGGGGCACCCGGTCCCGCTGGTCCCCCGGGTGTGGCGGGACCCCCGGGCATCAAGGGCGACAAGGGTGAACCGGGAGTCCGAGGGAAAGCGGTACGTTCTGCACCAAACCGTCCGGTCCTTTAGCGCTTTGCTCCGCGGTATCACGTGCGTTGTGTTGTTGCAGGGGGAGCGCGGGGAGAAGGGTGACGCCGGCCCCATGGGACTGCCGGTGAGTACGCATACGCAGTTCCGACACACACTTATACATACCCACTTGTAGATTACGCGAAGCCTGACATTACCATGTATCTGCAGGGTCCGGTGGGACTACCCGGAGACACGGGTGCTGCGGGTGAGGCGGGCCCGAGGGTGAGGAGTTCACGTTACGCGTATTCGAACGCTTCATAACCGATAGCTAACCCGCACTGACCTGCACTGAGCCGCCCCCGCGCCTCCTCCTGTTGTACATAGTGTGTGTGTCGACACAGACTCGAGCTCAGTGCGTCCGCAGCCGCCGCCCGCGCCTCCTGTACATAGCGGACGAGCGCGACTGCTCTGTGAATATTATATACATATGTAACGCTTGCAAACTTAACCCTGTATAAATATAATTAAGCGATTAAATGTGATGTAGACGAACAACACGCGACGCGGCTCTCCGCCCTTCGACTCTTTCCAACGCGTCGAACAGTGTTTACAAATTATTTTATACATTTCTATAAAGCAATAGGAAACAACATCTTTCTATGGTTGGAGAAGCCGTTTGCACGAAGATGGTATCCGAGGACGGAGGTCATAGTCAGCCACTACAGTATTCCGAAATGTTCTCCTCTTTCGGATGTTCTTCACGCTAGTGCTCGTCTGTCTGCTCAGACGCGTAACTCGTCGGGCGCGTTCTCGTTCAGCTCGTGTCGTCACGTCGCGTCACGTGTCGTGACGTCGCGTCACGTATTACTGGAAGTGTAAAGCTCGGAGCGCTCGCGGGCTGCTGGTGAGTAGCGGCGGCGATCGAACGCTCCGAGCTCTGGGAACTAGAAACAATGTACAAAATGTTATTAATTCTTAGCGTAAGTTTAGAAGACGAAACGATCGACCGATATTTAATTTTTTACTCGGTGAGGTCACAGTCGTGCCACGATCGTTTCCTCTGTACCAACGTGTGATTATCGTATAAGCATAATGTTAAGGATTTAGTTTTTTTATGAGAATGTAAAGTTGTCGTTTGTACCATACGTCACGAGAGCATAATGTTGTTGTTTACAAAATTATTTTGATGAAAATAAATATTTGCATGAACTGCATACTGCATATTGGAGAATGTTTCATTTCACCGCACGTTCCACCTCGATCGTACGACTTCTCCCCCGGGACACTTTGTCTTCTCCACTGTTCTGTCCTTTTCTGCTCGTCTGCGAGTGGTGCTGCACGCGCTTTGCTACGTATTATCCATTTCCATATCCGGATGAAACTCAACATAGTTCTGACACATTGTTCGTCCGCAGGGCCCGCCGGGACTCGACGGGATGAAGGTCAGTGTATTATCATTGTTGGAACGATCCTAAATCAAAATAATTAAATCACTCCGCTATTGATTTCTCATAATTATCTATGGACTGCATTCACTCGGTGCACGAGCGGGTGGCGGTCGGCGATTGTGGCGCAACTAACGCGTTTGTCTCGACAGGGAGCACAAGGCGAGCCGGGCTCTAAGGGCGAGCGCGGTGACCCCGGACTGCCGGTATGTCCCACGCTCACACATGTCTGCTTACTGCCTAAAGCACATATACTATATCGTCTGGCAGCTTCACGTTTTATCGTATGTGTCAGTTCATATATTTGAATACATTTTGAAAAAAAATAACAACTTGGAGAATTGTGGTGAATTGGATAACAGATTAATATCTGTCGAGATAATTCTCGTCCGGGTGCTTTTCTGGCTGAGAGTTAAATGTTTGTTCGATGTTCAGGTCATATAAAAATAAATAGAGTTGTTGCTTGAAAGTTTTCTTTTAAGTCCATAGCACCATGATAGATGGCACGTAATAGTTTTGGGTTACTAGTTAGGAAGGCGGACCGGATGATTCGATTTTCATAGTTTTAGTACGCGCTCCGCAAGAGCGTCGCGCCCTCGCGCAGTACCGCAACTCGCCGCGAGGGCGCGGACGATGCGCTCGCTGCGACTGATTTGTTATGCGCTTGCAGGGCACGGATGGCATCCCCGGGCAGGAGGTGGGTACCGCAGCTTCGTCCCGGTCTCGGTTCAGTATAACGTTGCACTCGCATTCCTCGCTAATCGTTCCTTTTAACTCGATAGGGACCGAAAGGCGACAAGGGCCACAAGGGAGAACCCGTAAGTTCCAGAACGGTAGTCGTCTCGTGATCCACGTTCCGTGTCGACGTTCTGAGCTTATCGCTTGCCGCTCGGCGCCGTGGCCCTCGCACACTTCTCACTAACCACTAACCAGTCACCGCGCCCCTCTCGCCCTCCGGGCGGCGGGTGAGGGGGCGAGGGGGGTGCTCGCTAACGCGGCGCGGTGCGCAGGGCCCCGCCGGCAAGCGTGGCCGCAAGGGAGATCGCGGCGACAAGGGCGAGCAGGGCGTGCCCGGCCTCGACGCGCCCTGTCCTCTCGGACCGGACGGGCTGCCGCTGCCGGGCTGCGGCTGGCGTCCCACCAAGGTATGTATGTCTGTCTCGCTTACTCGCGGTGTCGGTGCTGTCGATATTAACTCGGGTTCTACCTGCCATGCATGTGTGTGTGTGTGTGTGTGAGCGCGAGTGCGTGCGGCAGGAGCAGGCGGCGCGGGGCGAGGGCGGGGGGGTGCTGGCGGCGGGGGGAGGCGCGGGTGACGCGGCGGAGGGCGCGGAGGGGGAGGCGGACCGCTCGGAGGAGGAGGCGGAGGGGGAGGAGTACGAGGGTCGCGAAGACGAGCTGGACGCGCCGCGGGAGTACGAAGAGTACGCGGACGAGGCGCAGGCGGCGGCGCGGCACCGGGACTGAGCGCTCGGTGCTCAGTTTCGATTGTTTCGGTGGCGGGGTTCGCTTATATACTAACACGGTGAGCTTTACTCGCTACAATGCTTGTAGTTTGTACATTCTGCTCGAATATGGTGCTTTCGGATGGGTGCTGCCACTGCGTCCATATGTGTATGCGTGTTGATGTGTGCTGCAGGAGGCGCTGGTGCAGTGGGTGCGGCATCGGCTCGACCTCGACAATGACTTGCCGGTGTGAACGTGGAGCGGACGCATCTACTCCATCGCTTCGAGTAGCTCTTTGTGCTGCCGGATTCGAGCAAATGCTTTCTTCTAATGAAAAGTGAAATAAATAAATGTAACGATTGATGCAATTAAAAATAGATTAAGGTAACATTTGCGATTCCATCGAACTGACTCAATAGACCATATCGCTAATCGCGTCGCGGATTGAATCGTACGTTCTATTAAGAGGCGCATACGAATAATAATTTTGTATATTGTAAATTCACTAAAACTTAAAAATCTACGAATTCAATTTTCCCAAAGAAACCAAAAGATTCGCTGATTCTGCGGCTCGTTGTACTTTGTGAAGTATTGTAATTTAACTTCCAATTAATAAAGCCGACCACCCCGCTTCTCCTCGCCACACTCTCCTCACAGTCCTGTCGCGTTTCGAGCCGAGACGGGATCGAGTGAATTTGTTATTAAATTATGTTAAATCCCTAAAATTCTATGAAGTACATACATTAAAAGACAAACGCCAAGGCTAATGCTTCGTGGTGTAGCGAGGAGTACGCGGTACGTGCGGCTCGGGAGGGAGACTTGTCTCCATCGCGGTGTACTGGTGCTACTGGTATGTACATGTACATTACATTATGGTTTACGAGTTACTGAATGGTATACATGTTGTACATAATGAACACAGAGGTGAACGATAAGTCGTCTCGCTCTGCACTTGTATATACTAATGTATAAATAGACACGTAACATTATTGTAATACTTGAATAAAATTTAAGTTATTTTTCAAAACAACAATTGTTTTATTAACCTATTCAGGCTGGATGTACTCTTATACAGTCCTAGAGTGAGTATTCACGAAAGTGAAATAGTCATACAATCATAACTTTATCTTAGCCTACGATGATTGATGTAAAAATTGTCGGTAAACTTTTTTACTATATAAAAATATTAAATGTCATCAATCGTCAATTATCTATATTGCTGAAGTATATATGTATATATATATGCATACTTCTTATGTATTAATACGTGAAGCTAAAACTTTGTACCCCTTTTTAAGCGAATTGCGCGAACGGATGAATGTGAAATTTGCCATTGTTAAAGTTTATATGGAGGAGAAGTGTAGAAAGCTATTATCTATATATTTTTTTTCGAAATGACTACGCAATTGACCCAGCAAGGTCTTAACAGCTTCACCGGACTACAAGCTGTATATATAAAAATCAATTGCTGTTCGTTAGTCTCGCTAAAACTCGGAAATGACTGGGCCGAATTAGCTGATTTTGGTTTTGAAACGTTTGTAGTCCAGGAAAGGTTTAAAAGGTAAGAAAACAGAAAAATTGCGAGGATGATATTAAAAACAACAATTTCATTTTCCCATATAAACTGTTTTATCCACTTTCCTGTCAAACTTTTGACGACGAAAGTCAAACGACCTTTCCGTATGGTAGACTCGGATCCAATTTAATTAAAGAACATATTCAAGGAAGGGATTTAAATCGACAATATATATCCAAATTAATCGGATCTTGGATTATCGCGTATTTAAATTGTAATATTTTGATGATTATCATTGTTGGTTCGCTTAGAAGTGTTTGCCATTGTTTGACATATTTTGATGGCTGTCATTATTTGCAAGGCAAATAAAAACGTCTTTATTGAGAAATAAAGATATAAAAACAAAATCGATATAGGTTTTGTTAGATTCGTTAAAAAATAGTGTTATGATTAGAGAGAATTATGTTTATATTTCAGTCGTCTGTCAACAAACGTCAGATAAAAGGTCATATAGTTAAATATCATTCTGATACTACTATACGTTAATAAAAACTTCTATCATAGGGTTGTTAGTGCGTGAGTAAATGCCAAGCAAAATGTTAGATGAAATAGATCGTCGAAGTCAATGAAATGTGTTACGAGCAACCTCACGCGTAAATCCCACTGATAACCACCGGGAGACAGCTAATGATAACATTCGTCGTGGTATGTCAGAATTGTGTTTTAAAGTGAGTAATAATTAAGTAGACAAGCTTAAAATGGAACGAGTTCGGGCACACCAGACAATAAATGCAAGTAAGATGAGATGATATCAAGCGTTACCGCAGAAGAAGTGCTCCTGTGAAAATGGAACGAGTAGAAATCCATAAGTTTCCCGGTTTCGAGCTTGGAAATAATACGTAGCATGTTCACGCATCGGAAAACAATCATTTTTATATATTTACACATCACAAAAAAAAGGAAAAATATAGTTTATCAAAAAGCTTTATATTGATTGACTGTATAACTCAATTTTTATCAACCGACGAAAAAAACGGAGGAGGTTCTCAATTCGTCGGGTATATTTTTTTTATGTATGATCACGCATAACTTTTTACAGTATAGTCCGATTTTAAAATTTATTATTGGAAAGGGTATACTCCGAAGTTGGTCCCATTTAAATTTGGGATAAAAATTTCAACCCTAAGGGTATGAAAATCGAGAATGATTGATTATTCACGCACTGTTTATATCTATGACCGCGCATAACTTTAGACAGAATAGTCCGAATTAAATTATTATCCTTTGATTTGAAAGAGTATACCTAGAAGTTAGACCCGTATACATGTAAACATGAAAAAAGGAACCCCAAGGGTAGGAAAACAAGGCATGATTTATAATTCAGCTTGTGAGTTGTGTATTACAAATAAATTAAGCATGTAGTAATTAGTAAGATCATAGCCATAAAAAAATATAAAATAAAAACATTTTAACAAAAAATTATACCGGCGAAAAAACTGAAAAGCAAAAAATAATAAACCTTTTACTTTATTCATTTTAATAACTAAGTTCTTAAACTAATGTAAGTATACCTAAGAAATTTTGAGTCGGCGCCAAACGATAAATGAACAAAGATCAGTAGATTACTTAAATTCACACAAATAACCAAATCAAATTAAAAATGCAATGTGAGATCTCCAGCGGTAACGTGTGTGCCCGTTCGGGTTGCTTCGTAAGCGCTCGGCATGCAAGGAGTGTGTCACGCTTCGCCGCCGCCGCGCATCACGCTTTACGTAATTAATTAATTTGCTTAAGATAAGTATGTTGAATGTGGGCCAGTGTGCGTGTTGTTTATGTGAAATGTATTCTTAACAAAGTAACACGACTTGATTGAATTAGTCGATTAGTCATTTTTAAGATATAATCATCTACTAATTTTATCGTTGGAAAAAATCGTACTGCAGCGCCATCTGCGAAATCACCAATCTGTTCAACTCACCGTTTTTCACATAAAAGTTGCAATTGTGCACTTGTAAGTTCACCAAATCGCAAATTATTCAATAAATCAACAAAATCTTCATGGCTACGTTGACGCATGTTGATAGTGAGTTCGCAAAAGGAGAACTGTTGCCATAAATGTATTTCCGCACTTAGCCATGAAGGCTGTTTGAAACACCAATGACCTTTGACTGGCGGTAACTGCATAATGTCGCCAAATAACAATACATTAATGCCTCCAAATAGTAAATTATTATTTTTGAACTCCTGTAAGCGTAAATGGATAATACGCAAATTCTCATAGGATACCATTGATATTTCATCTATAACTAATCACCTAATATAACGCCACTTATTCCTTTCTTGCTCTAATGGTTGTCCACTCATTTTATGATAAGTCATCGTACTACCTTTTTCTATAGGAAGTAAAAAAAACTGAATGAAGAGTTCTACCTGAAATTTGTCGAGCCGCAACACCAGTCAAAGACGCTACTTCTACAAAATTTGGTTTTAACAAAGTATTGACTGTTGGAGCATAATAGCGCTTAATAGGCTCAACAATTAGTTTTAATAAAAAAGATTTTACGCTACCAGCTCCACCCATCACAAATAATAATAAAGGCTGTAAATTATTATCTAACCTAAGGTCTCTTTCAATTGAGTCAGACACTTATTTTAGTAAATTATTTTGTTGAATATTCAGGCTTCTGATTCCTTTTACAAAAACTTCATCGGGCATTTCAGTGGGATCATAATTTTCATTATAACCATCATGAATATACTCATTAATCTGGTCCCCGGCGTATACATTTTTAGTGTGTTCCCTAAGATCGTGAATGTCCCTATATTCGTTTACAATGTTGAGCGCTGTGGCTTGAACAAGTGCTTGTTGTATAATTTTCTCCACATGGGCAAACTGCTCTATGGATAAATTATGTAGAAAAGGTCTTAATTTTAATTGTCGACGTAAGAAACAAGCTTCAACTGTCTCATTCTCGCGAAGAAGATCATTTTCGTTGCGGAAAGGGATGTGACACACAAAAAACCCTTCTCGGTCACTGTTTAGTGTATAATACCGTGTGCATAAAACTGCAGGCTGATTTCTGAGTCGCATTCTTGAATTATCACGTAACTGTATGTATCTCGGATTGTTGTTCTCTTGGTCTCGTAATTCAATGTCACCGTCATCATCGTTCCAAAATGTACTCGAAACGGTTTCGTAACGTACTGCAAATTCTGCTAAACTTATCTCTTCCAAATTGTTTGGTCTTTGTTGATAGCGATCGAAAATATTATTAAAAACTGATGTTTCATCTTCACAAAACTTCTATAGTGTTGCTCCGGACGACAGCTATTAACAAAAACTGTTTTTCTTGAACACATCTTTAGAGGTAAATGACAGAGACGATAGGCTGCTTCTGGAGCACTAACTAACCTTTGTCTAAGAATTGCCATTGATACAGAAGATAATTGCCTCCATATGTTATTATTATGACGTTTTGCTTTTCTAACTACTTCCTGAACAACGTCACCACAATTCGGTTCGCATTTGCTAGCATATTTAGCAATATAATAAGCAACTGCTTTTATATTCCCACAGGGCTGTATATCCATGTTTGCTCTCCAAATTCTGAGAATTACTGAATTATAATTGTTGATCATAACTTCCCTTTCATTCCTTTGCAGTATACAAAATCGCCCATTATTACGAAGTGCTTGATCAGGTTCTAAGCAGTTCGTTGTATTACCTACAGGCCTTGGAAATCCAAAACGACATAAACCAATGTTTCGATCTTTATAACATGTTGTAGAATGTTTGTGAATTTGTAATTTATTTACCAGCTCAGCATCATCACAATCAAGTGAGAATGACACAACCTGATCAATCAGTCTTAGCCCTTCAGGTCTATCAAAATCTGGTTCTGAATTATACCACAAAAGCATATGTAAATGAGGACTTCCTCTGTTTTGGAATTCTATTCTGTACCAAAAGTTTGTTAGCGCTCCTCCTAAACATTCAGGATTGTGTTTCAAAAAACTCATTAAAGCGCTTACTCTAAGTGTAAACTGTCTTGCCACAACTACTGGATGTTTTTGTAAAAGTTCAAGTCGTTCATCGAATCGCAAATCTTCCACAGCGTCAGGCATTGCATCAGGCCGTTTGTCAGCTATGAGTAAAGCTTTAATCATGTCTGGCCAATTCAGATCGTTACATGAAAAAGTAACAAGCCAAGTTGGAAGACCAAGACTCCGTACCATAGCAATTAGTTCAGCGCAACTTTTTTTCCAATACGCACCTGATCCTCTTATGTTTCTCATTGTTAAATGCATATTGTCCACGAGACCTTGTGGTGTATATTCACTTTGCTTTATTCGACATGAGACAGAAAAACTAGCCTTCGCTTTAAAATATTCAACAACAGACAATGCAAAAAATAAATAATTGTTTCTTTGAAATCGATTGTCATCGCTCTTGATTCGTGTCTGGAAATAATCGGGAGCAGTTATAGAGATATCTCTATCTTCGCCAAAGCCGTTTTTCCCATCAGGAAAAAGAAAATACCAACAAAGTTCTTCCATTCTTTTCTCTCGTTCAATGTTAAGTGGTGGTGAGGTTTTTCTTTGAATGTCAACAACTCTGACTTGGTCATCTAATTTATTGCCATTATTATTAGCGTTTACAATGGTATCCAAATTCGGGACGTCTTCGTCAATAGAATGAAGCAAACTTGTCGAAAAAATTAATCTTTCTAAATTATTAATATATGCTCCTACTATCGGAATTGTGGGATGAGGTGACATACTACGAATAACATATGGTGAACGTGATAAATTGGATTGTGATGCAGGCAATACCGCTGCTGGCAGCAATTCTCTCTCCTCGGCGCTAATAGAAATAGGCGTAATGGTAATAATATGGCGTATTTAATATATTTTCATTACCAGTCTTTTTCTTTAAATTACGACGTAGGATCGTGAATAATTGATTAATGTTCATAAAACGCATGCAATATGCAGTGCCCCTGGATGATGCCATATAACCCTTTGGACCCTTTTTTTTATACGTGTGGAAATCCCTTATGGATACCCACCCTCCCGGGGGAGAGGGTAGGTTATGTCCGACTCACACGGACTAAAACCCCACGGTATACGTCTTCCGCTATGGTTGGGGCGGCACGAGATCTCTATAGACTTCATCGTGCCGCCCCAGCGGTGTGGCCCAGCAGCAGAAGTGCCGCCGCCGGGCCTTCGTCTTGTAAGGAGACAGCCGGGTACACACCGGCCGTCTCCTTCTCATCCGCTGGACCTGTGCAATGGGAAGATGGTGCCCCGACCCACCTCCCCTAGGTCCGGCTACGGTGGCGGGAGAAGGCGCGTGAACTGGCGCCTCCTCCTACCTGTTCTTCTTAGGCGGAGAGGGCCGCTTAGAGGGTCCTCCTCGCGAACCCTCTCCGCTGCCTCCTTCTGCGAGACAACCTCCTCGCAGAAGGAAGCAACAACGTTCCAGACATTCTCGCTGCCGAGCATGGCTTTGACGACGCTCGGCAGCGAGAGATCATGACCTACCGCCGCAGCCAGAATGCGGCGCCGCTCCTCCCACGCAGCACATTCGGAAAGTCTGTGCTGCGCGGTGTCCAGTTCAGCGCCGCACTTATGGCACACGGTGGTCGGCTCCCTGCGTGATATCCGGTACAGGTACCAACCGAAGCACCCGTGCCCGGTCAGCACCTGCACCAGACGGAACGTCAGGGAGCCCCATCTTCTATTAAGCCATTCGGACGGGACCGGGCGGACGGCGTCGATAGTATACCTACCGTACTGCGCATCCGCCAGGTCCCGCCCCCACCTCTCCAATCTCACCCCTCTCTCGACCTTTCTTTTTTCCTCCAACCCTTTGGACCCTTAGGATGTGAATCAAATAACCAATAATGAACATCTCCAGATAAGTTTTGACATGCGAGAGCAATGGAAACAGCATTACTTGTTAGAATTTCGTATTGGTGATTATTAAAAAAAAAAACTTGATAAACCATTTTTCAAGTTTGGAAACCCTTCCTCACTTTGATCTCTATCAATATGGACATTAATCGGGATATTATTATGCACATTTAAGTTTACCCAGTGTTCATTATTCATTATAATCGTGGTAAGAGTTCTAATCCATATTCGGTTCTCCAGATTCGGGGCTTTGTCATTCTAAATTGCATTGACGATAATATACATCTCCAACTATCGCTATATAGTCGATATCACTCACCGTCCATGTATTCGGATCTGATAGCGCAAATGCGACGCAAGCAACTGCTGAGAAACCGGTACACTGTTTACCGCGAGAGTCTATGCTAAATCGGACATTATTCTGACTAAACGAACCGCGTAGAATAAATACACCGTTGTCTACATTTACAAAACTACTAGATTGATTTTGTAGTACTTTTTGGTCTTGGACATTACCACAGGCTTCGTGATTTTAAGTAACCTGAAGTATTTGAGAAATATCATACATTACAAAAATTTGGTATAACGTCTCGATACAATCTGTTATGTGACATAAGCCAATGTAAAGCAGTTTTTACTTTTTGAATATTTATATTAAACTGTCTGTGTCCTTGCAAGCTGTCTAATTTTTCCACTACGACAACCAAACCTTATATTACATAGTGGAAGTGGAAATTGCTCGGCAATTTCTACAACGACTTGTGCAAATAAAACCACTTGTCTTTGACACCAATTTTGGCTGAACCTATTTTGTAATTTAATAATTTTTAGAAAATGAATTATCCTGGAAAGTAATCGTTGTTCCACATCCGACAAATTAGCTATTCCTGGTGGAATAGGCGTAACGTCCATGTTGTTCCAGTAGGCTTTAGAAGGAACTTTACGTTTCCTCAGGCTGATATAGCATCGTGAACAAGTCACAATGTTACTCATACTTAACAGTTCACTGGGCAGTAAATCTTGTCGATAAAAGATTTCTAAATGACATCGCTGCTTAGGATATAATAATTTTCGACATACACGACATGGAATATGAGCAAATTGGTTAATGGTAGATAGAAAATTATCTTCTTCGACACATGCTCGTTAGTCTCAGTAAGTCTTTTCTCACGATTACGTTGTCTCATTGTTGTTAACCTTTGAGTTCGTTCTTGAAGAAGCTCATTCCCAGTACGTTCGTGAATAACATCAAGTCTATGTTCACGTTGCTCCGGAGTTTCTCTATTTATACGGTCACGAATAACATCTAATCGGTGTTCAGGTTGTTCCAATGTTTCGTTACTCAGGCGGTTATGAATGACATCGAGTCGATGTTGGCGTTCGTTTAGAGTTTCTTTATTAAATCTACTATGAATAACATCTAAGCGATGCTGACGTTTTGAGAAGATTCTTGTGGTAATCGAGAATGCATGTAACTCCTCATCTGAGATAAACTCGATTGGTGAGCAAGGACTGATTCTTGAGAACGTGGTATAGCATTTCGTTTGCGATTCTTTGACAAGCGTTCCTTTTTATCTTTAATAGTTACCTTATTTGCCTTCATGCTGGCTGCACCTTTAGTTGATCTACCCATAGCGCTAATAAAATTTACTGATTACTCAAATACTATTATTATATTGTAAAAACAATAACACTTTCTAATAACTTTCAATTCTATTATAATACGACACTGTTAAGTTGTGTTGCAGTATATGCGAAATGTACACTAAATTAAAGGTACACCAATAAAAATGGAAAATAAAAATTCACAAAAAATTAAACAACCTTAAGAAGAAATAAAAACACTAATAACCAAAAAAAAAACACTAAAAACGACCGATTTCAAATTTATTATTAGGTAGCGCAAATACTCATATTTTATTTTATTTGGTTTGTATTTATTTTTCGCTTAGGTTTTGTTCGGATTAAGAATTGAACACTTATTAAAAAAAATTTTAATAAATCTGCGGCTATTGTTTTATTCAGCAAAGCGTAATAGACAGTTGCAAGAACTGGCACATGTACTTAGGTTGTCCTGCCGCTCGATAACCATTTTACGAAACGGGCAATATAGCTACTTAATAATCTTAAAACTATTTGGATTTTTTTCGAAACACTATTAGACTCGCGTTCTCTTTTCAAAGACATTTGATATAATTTTTTGACATTTTGTATTATACAATAACCTATGAAAATGGGATAGAATTAGTTACTGATCCAAATTTTAATTCATTTTAGCGAAGAGAGAATGTTAATTTTGTTGAGATAGGTAATATGAAGTACACATGGCCATCTAGTTTTAATACAAAATGCATTAGAAATACATTAAATGCATTAAAATATACATTACTCACACTACAGCTTGAATTATACACAACATATACACACAAGTAAATGGAAAAGATATTTCGACATCCGTCACTTTAATCTTACCAGTTCCAATTACCTTTTTATTATTCACGTTGCATGCCCTATATGCCCTTTGAAATCAACTGGTCAAATTGTAGGTAAATGTTATAATAATATAATATGTCAATTCATAATCATATACATTAATAATTAATTGATAAACAATTTATCTTGCGTACATTTAAGGAACCACTGAGATAATTATTATTCTCTTTGGTCTTATCGGGTGTCATAATTTTTAGATGACGGAACTGCTTTTACTTCATGTCACTCTGTTTCTTGTTGTCAAAAGAGTAAAGCAATATTGCCAAAGTCAAAGTTAAACTCACTTGAAATGACGTTTCAATAAAAAATGAGCCAAAAAAAACATTGTAAAACCAAATTTGTCTGCTTATGGAAGTAATCCATGACTTAGATCTACGCGGTTACATTGATGCAGTTCAACCTGATGTGGCAATTATATTTAGTACAGTTGATAAGGTATTTTGAGCAAAAATGAATTCAATATCAAAAGTAATGGTAGTGTTATTTTTTTTTAAAACAACAATAATTGATTATTACCATCTGGATACCATCTGGGCATATGTTTGAGTGATTCCCTTGGTAGTTTGGATTCACAACTGGAAATCGTAGGTGTGACGGCAATCGGGTTATAGGTTTATTAAAATTTTAGCGTTTAAAAATACATTTGAAACCGGTGATAACCGATTTGATGCAGACGAAGTTGCACGGGTCAGCTAGTGATAAAAAAAAATTATCCCGTGATTTAGATCGAGTTATAATCACAGATATTTTTTGCTCATTAACATGGAGACATTAACAATCTGCGCGGACCAATCAGCTGTATTGTATTTATTAAATTTTTGGTTAGCAACAAACTACATTTATATCTACAAATATAACCTCATATTACGATAGGGTAATTAATAAACCACATCCACTAGTTAGTGGTAATTAATGACATACTTGAGACTAATATTTCTGGATAATTTCTATGAAATTGATGTTTTGTAGTTTCCATCTTTAACAAAAACTTGTTACTTTTTGTTCAGTTGCTGTACCTATAGTCACACATATATGGTGAATTATTGAATTTAACTCGATGTCTTTTCATGATGCAGTCATAGCTTAACCAATAGAAAGTTCCAACAGACATTTACTTATATACAGCTGTATGCTTATTGATAGCATGCCGACAAACGTTTGTAAGTTGTTAACAATTCGGGGTCGGTAGCCAGTAAGTCGAAAGTACAGTACGACACGGTACTGTGATTGCATTCTAATACTTTACCGAAAATTCCTTGGTATTTCAGTATTGTCTTATTTTAGTTATTAGTTTCTTACTGTCCAGCACGAACTTGTCTAGGAAATATAGAGTGACAACACTTTTTGATGCATGACAATTGTCTGTGTATTCGGTGAGAGGGCAATAAACGTGATTAATAAATCAGGTAATAATGACACAGCTAGACATAACAGGTATCTGAGCGCACGCGTGAGGCAGAGCGGTATAGTGTGCGCGCTCTGCACTCTCTGCGCTGTGTGTGCGTCGCAGGATACGTCACGAGCCGCCCGCGCTCCTCTACACGCGCGCCACTGTTGCCGCTTTAACTACTTTGTCGCTAGATCTAGCGGATTTTGGACATGTTTAACGATTTTTTTTGTTAATCTAGTGACTTGAAAAAATATTAGCGACTTCCAGCGACTAATTGAATATTGAAAATATTTAAGTATTTTGGTACTAATCTAATTGTAATTACTGCTATGACGAATTATAAATATTATTTTAATTAACAGTATCTGTAATATCTGTAAATAATAATTAGACATTTAATACAGAATGACGTTCGATTTTGGGGTTGAACAAAATGAAAACAGCAAGAAGAGTTATAATGTGACTAAAAGTTGTTATAACTACTTTAAAGCTCTTTGTTCGTTTTATCACAACAGTGAAATATTCGCAATATAATATTTTCACCATATTTTTTACTATGAAATATGAAACGTTTAGCGACTTTGGCGGATTTTTAATTATGTATTTTTT
>JACEII010000188.1:263701-277093 GCA_014332785.1 Antheraea mylitta
TTAGTAGTCCGGTGAAGCTGTTAAGACCTTGCTGGGTCAATAGCGTAGTCATTTCGAAAAAAAAGTCTCGAAGCTTTGTACAGTCGTACCATATATACGTTAAGAGAACGCTCGGCCGAGCTACATGGTAGGCAGAGTGGGGGGTGTTAGGTTTTTTCGTTACGGAATTTTTGGATTCGGTCTCCACACTCAAGGCCTGCGATAGAAGCTATGCAATAGCTTAAAAAAAATTATGTTACAAAAAATTACTGAAAATGTTGGTATTTTCCAATGTCAAATATATGCCCGTGTTTACTTCAAGAACGTTGTGAAAAAATCTCCATTTTGTTTTAATTTTCAAGATTATCCCTCATGATTTTGTGGTTCTGCAATATAATAGAACTTTTTAATCCAATTTTTCAAACAAATGAAATGAATGAATGATCAAACGATCTTGAATTCAACTGTCTCAGAACCAGGAGCTAAAATAATTGCAGATAAGAAAACCAACGTTCACACTGAAACTTCCCATCAAAGAGTATAATAAGTATTATAGGAAATTCCTACAGAAATAAAATTTGTATGAGAGGGTGGTGCTACCTCGGGCGAATCGACCCATTCATGCTGAAACCACTTAAAGGTTCAGCGTGACTCTACCTACAAAACAAAATTAATGTTTTCAGATGAAACAAAAATAAATATGGTAAATTCCGAAGGAAAGTGCTATGTTAGACGTCCTGTAAACAATACTTTTAATTATAAAAACACAAGGGAGTATAATCAAGCACGATAGCGGTAACATTAAAATTTAGGGGTGTTTTGCCGGATCAATGGCAATACAAAAATATCTTAGAACGCAATTTAATTCCCTACTCGGACGAATGACCCTAAACATACGGTCAATACCGTCAAATATTTCCTTAGCGAATAGCGTATATCCGTTCTAGGCTGGTCAGTAAATAGTCCGGATTTAAACCCGACAGAAAATCCCTGGTATATTGTTGAAAAGATATTCTCAAATGTAACACCAGTCAAAACGAACTATATGAAGCATTTGTTGAAGCATAGAATTCAATCCCCCTAGAAAAACGTATGAAATTGATTGAATCAATGCCACGTCATGCAGTTTTTTTTTTTTCGAAATGTCTACCCTATTGACCCAGCAAGGTCTTAACAGCTTCACCGGACTACTAAGGCGAACGCTTAAGGCACTCAGCCGATTTTATACGTCTTGCAGTCCTGTTATTGAAAATAAGGGATACGCCACTAAATATTAATTATAACTATTGGTAGGCGCTGTGGATAGAAGATATTTCGTAAATAATACTAATTGTTTACGGAAATTTTGTGGACCGATACCTTTTCGACCAACACGACCACAATGAACGAAACGACAAAGACAACGATCAGATAAGAGGACAATTGTATATTTGGGGGCACCTGGCTAATTGCAGAATGTCCGCGGGGCCATCTCTGCCTACCCTTTGTGTGGGCGGGCGAGGTAACTTGTCAGTGCTAGGCACTTTTAAGTGGTTTCCTCGCGACTCGTAACTACGAGTCTGTCGTTGGATTTTTCCCACTCTATGTGGTTGGTTGTCTATATGTGCTTGAATGGTTTCATATAGTATTTAATCGTCCTCACTGTGAGGTGGGACGATCAAGTTTCTCGGCGATGGTCTTGTTCGGCGATCTGGCGGTCGCGCGTGGAGCGGCGCGATCCCTCTGACGAGGGGGAAGCTGGTTGCGTCAGCTCGCCTGAACATGGCTGTTGTCAGCCGTGAGATAAAGGCGTCAATGTCTTCCCATTCCAGGCCTCTTTTTATTGTTTCGTTCCTTACGTATCTAGGTGCTCCAACAATCGTCCTCAAGCTGAGACGTTCCTGGATACGTAGGCGTTCCCTTTGGTAATTAGAGGTGTAGGCGTACCATGCCGGTGCCGCATACGTTAGGCGGGTCCTTATGTACAATTTGTAAATTGCTAGCTTCGCTCTAAGGGGTAATCTAGACGCTAGTACAGGGCGGAGCATTGCTCTCGCGGCTTTCACACGTCCTGTGACATAGTCAACGTGTTTAATAAAATTGAGTTTGGCATCTAAGTGGACTCCTAGGTATTTGGCGTGCCTCAGCCATGGTACGCTCTGACCCTTCAGGAGTAATGGCGGCGGATACGGGCTTGCGCCCGTGATGAGTGCCTGTGTTTTGGCGACATTGACCTTCACTCTCCACCGATCTAGCCAGTCCGACAGAGCCGCTAAGGTCGGACGCAGATAATCTGCGGCGCATTTTTTGTTCGCAGAGAACGCAAAATACGCCGCATCATCCGCGAACAACGCAAGCTCTGCCCGGCCGACCCGGGGAATGTCGTCGGTATATCGCGCATAAAGCACAGGCGAAAGGCAACTGCCCTGGGGTACCCCAGCGCGTACCTGGCGTTCCGTAGAGGATACCCCCTCGACCGCCACTACCACTCGGCGGTCCCTCAGGTAGGACTCTACCAAGCGTAATATTTTCCTGGGCATGGGAGACGTCGACAGCTTGTACAGCAGGCCCTCATGCCATACGCTATCGAACGCCTTCTCCATATCCAGGAAAATCGCTGCGAAATACTGCCTTCTATTGGCGCAATCGGACATCTGATGGATGACTCTGCTGAGTTGCAGGGTCGTCGAGTGCTGCGTACGAAACCCAAACTGCTCGTCTCTAGGTGGTAGGTGAGGCGTTAAGTGTCGTAGCAGCAGTTTTTCGAACACTTTGGATACTGTGCTCAGCAGCGTTATTGGGCGGTAGCTATCGGGCTTCCTGGCGTCCTTGCCTGGCTTGGGAAGCATAATGACGCGTCCTGTTTTCCAGATGGTCGGAAAGTGTCCCGTGCGGAATATTCCGGTATACAGGCGGGCCAATGCGGCGACGGTCTTAGCCGGTAGGTGGCGCAACGCTGTATTAGTGATCCGGTCCGCGCCGGGTGCTTTTTTAGGTTTCAAAGTCCGGATTGTTTTAAGGACCTGACTCGGAGAGACGAATACCGGCTCTTCGTCCTGCTGAGTTGTCCCTTCGACAATTTCTCGGATGTGAGTGGTCACCATACTCTCGTGCTCTCGGTCGACAACTGGATTGGGAGCAAACTGGCTCTCCAGGTGCTCGGCGAAGATCTCCGCGCGTTCGTTTGCACGAAAGTGGAGTTGACCGCTGGCGTCTAGTAAAGGCTTGATGGGCTGTTTTTCAGCGGATAATTGTATACATAGACGGTGGATAGAGGGCATATCCCCGTCCATGGACTCCAAATGACGTTCCCACGACTCAATTGTGTGGTCGTCTAAGGCGCTCTTGATACGCTCAGCTAGACTGTTAAGTCTAGTTTTCTGCAGTGGGCATCGAGTAATCTGCCATCGTCTGCGCAACGCCCTCTTTTCCGCTATAAGGGAACTAATCCGCGCGGGCAGTTGGCGTTGCCTTCCGCTGGCGCGGCTGGTTTGCGACGATGTTGTGGTCGTGGCGTTAAAGAGGGCGCTACTGATACAATCGCAGAGCTCTGTTGCCAATCTCTCGACGTCTTCGGCCGTAGAGGTGGGATACGACCGAGTATTGACGCTGAGAGACTCTGCGAATTTCGACCAGTCCGTGTGTGCGTATTTTGGTGGCGTCAGTTTGCGGATCGGCTGTAAATCGACCGTAAGTATAACTGGACGGTGGTCCGACGGGAGGTCCGGTGATACCTCTTGAGTCGGGGGAGTCACAAGCCCTTTGTAGACCACGATGTCGAGCACATCTTCTGACGAGTAACTGTAGTGGGTGGGTTGGTCAGGCCCCTCCACGCAGTAATCGTGTGCCACCGAGTCGTCATACAGACATCTCCCTTGAGGACAGGTCAATGAGGAGTTCCACCACACGCACTTGGAGTTGAGATCTCCGGCGATGATGGTCGGGCAATCATCTGCCATCAGGCTTCTCAGCTCTGAGGTAATCCAGGGGACGCTGGGCGGCTTGTAAGCAGCGAATATTTTCATCTCCTGCTCGCCTATGGAAATGAGTATTCCTAGGGCTTGGAAGGAAGTCATGTTTGTGTGCGGAATCGGTTGATGAATAATATTGCGCTTAACAAGGATTGCTAGCCCCCTCATCGCTCTCCCTGCTGCGTTTGTTTCATCTTTCCTGTATGTCAGGTATCCAGGAATGGTGAATAGTTCACCTTCCTTGAGATGCGTTTCGGAAATGAGCATCAGATCCACCTTCTTGTCTCTCAGGAAATGGCCGACCATCCTTCTTTTCCCGGAGAGGGTGCTCGCGTTCCAGTGTACAATCTTCAGTGAGTTAGCCATCGGAATGCTTTATTTGTGCTAACTTCGTTAGGCAGTACTCTTGGAGTTCTGGGTGCTCGAGCATTATTTCGACGAGCAATTCGCTTGCCGACAACGAGGATTTTCCCCTTCCCTCTGGCCCGGCCGATTGTGTAATTACTTTCGGTGGGGGAGGTGCGGGGGTGGTGCTTTTATTTGGAGCTTTCTTTCTGCTCCGTTTCCTCTTCGCAGAGATGGTTTGGTTCCTCTGCGTGGCATCGTTAGCAGGGGCCATCAGTGTGTTAGTCGCTGTCTCCTGAACCATAACACGTGCGGGGGCGGAGTCTCCTGTTCTCCTTCCCGTTCTGTCGGAGCGGGCGACGGTTCCCGCGCTCTTGTTACGGCTTTCTTGCCTGAACACCGGGCACTGCGCGGCGTTATTGGCCGTGTGAGGGCCGCCACAGTTCGCACAAGTGGCGGGCTCCTCTCTCGGGCGTTGGCACTCGTGGGCGGGGTGGGGCCCCCCGCAGCGGACGCAGGCGATGGGCCGGTGGCAGTTGGTTGAGGAGTGGCGGAATAGTTGGCACCGGTGACACTGCGCCGGTCCCTTCTTGCCTCGCCACGCCTCAATCTTGATCCCTGGCACGTTACAGAGCTCGGTAACATTGTAGATATCGGGTGTTAAATTAGGCGTTCTTCGTAGGACTCAGTGGAAAAGGTGCCCCGGTCTCCCATCTTTCCCCTTAATGTGCCTGACGTACTCAGGCTCAAAATTCAGATTCCTGAGAGCTTCTATTATGTATTCAGGGTCTGTATCAGCTATCAGACCTCTGATGGCCACTTTTAAGCTCCTTTCTGCCGGTAGAGAGTAGGAGAACCAGGAGATGTTCTCCTCCCTCTCTATTTGCGTCAGGTAGGCCTGGATCACCCTGTACTCGTCTCCGTCTTCCGGGGTGAATCGTACACCTTGCCCGTAAGGGCGGGCGTTTGGCCTGCGACCCAGTTTCTCCGTGAGAATTCTGAAGTGTGATACCCAGTTAGGAAGCCGTTCTACAATAAGCGGCGGGTATCTTGGGCGTTTTTGTGGCGGTTGCGTAGCGCTCGTCGCGTCCGCGGGCTGCGGGTGCGGTGCAATGTGTTCATTGCTGTTTGCCGGGCTCTCCGGCAGAGGTCGCTCTTCCGGTATGGCAGCGGTCGTTATTCTTGGTGGTCGGGTAACCGGTTTTGGCGCCGGTCCGGCAGCCATCGTGGCTGCATACGTGGGCTTATTGTAGGCGGCACTTCTCTGCATGAGCGAAATGCGCTCCATAGTGTGAGGCGTCGTAGTGCGTTTCGCCGTTTCCGTAGTAACGGCTGGGCGACTTATTGCAGTGGTTCCTACTTGCGCCGGTAGTGGCGCTCGGGTGGTGACTCTCTGGGGCTGTGGCTGTTAGGTCATCGCACGCGAGGTTGATGCTCGCGGCTCTGGCTCGTATTCCGGAGAATCGGCAGTGTATGGGCGTTTGGCCCGGCTGACTTCATCGCTGTCGGCGGGATCACGCCCTCTGCGATCTGCCCTACCGACGGGATTCCTTCCGGGATGAGTTGGCTGCATCTGGCTCTCAGATGGCTTAAGGAAGCGTTCGGAGACACGCTCCAATTCTCCAACCATATCTGGAGTCAATTGTGGGCGTCCTTGCATAACACCCAAGAAACTCTGGAACATCCTTAGCATTGTCGTGAGATTGTCCGAGAGTTGTCCCTCGTATGCACACAACGTCTGGCTAAAGATGTCGATATTGTGGACATCTTGCTGCGATAATTTAGGCTGCATTCGTGGGTCACGCGGGGGTGAACGGCGCGTGGGCGAACGGCGCGTAGGACTAAGGTTCCTTAGGCCGTGTCTCGCTCGTGTTTCATCTTGTTCCGTGGGGCGGCGCTGGGGTGTCGTTAAGTCGTCCTCTGATTGGTTCAGAGAACGACTTTTTAGGGATCCGTACGACGCGGATCGATCGCGGTGATGCGATCGTTCTCCGCTAGAGGCGCTTCTTGTCGATATTCGGGCATCGGCGTGGTCCGGTGGGGATAGCAAAGTCGTCGTGGTGTCATCTGATTGGCCCTTAGAAGGGCCTTTTGGGGTTCCGCGTGCAGACATTCGGTCAGCAGACGGTGGCGGCGCTAATGCGGCACGCCTCGCGCAGTAAGAGTGCGCATGCGCGATCCCGAGCGAGATGGAAACTTCTCGCGACGCGATCACTGCACCCTCTCACTCGCACGCGTAGGAGGAGTGGGCGCTCCTGCAGAATGTCCGATCGACAGCTGTATGTCATTAAAAGACAGCGACCTCATACAAGCGCGAGCTAACTATACTGTGGCGCCATCTCTTAACGACAAACTAAAACACGTTACATAATTATCTCGAATACTAATAATTACTAATACTTAAAAAAATATTGTTTTTTATACTTTTTTGTTGTTGTTTCTAATTCAATGCTTACTTACACTGTGTAAGGAACTAATATGTCTAATTTTTAATATAATTGCGTTTTTGTGACTATAAAAAAGTAATCGGTTGTCTGTTTCGCAGGAAATTGTATTGTGGAACTCTTGATTTATGACCTAAGGTCTTATTATAAAGACATCTTCTATTTTCAAAATTACTATTAATTGATGTTGAATTGTAAACAATAAGCTGTTCATATTTTTTTTAATTAAAAAGAAATAAGGAGCTGAAGTCTTGAAATCTTTAATTAATATAAGTCAAGATATGAAACTTTATATTTCTCTGTAAGTAATATATACTTCTATACTAATATTATAAAGATGTAATGTTTTTGAGTTTGTGAGGTTGTAGGGGGTAATATCTGGATCTACTAAACCGATTTTGAAAACTCTTTTATCAACAGAAAGATCTGGTATTTGTGTCATTGGTTATTATCAAGCCGCAAAATGAAAAGGCTATTTTGTGGTAGTCGGATTTGTAAAGTAAGTCGTACAAAAATAGTTGTAGAGCTTGATAATGCATACAAAAAAGTCAGCGACACCATATGTCTAACTTTAAGGTTTTTTTTATTATGAGGGCGGGACAGCGTCCGCCGTGCCTACTAGCTTATAACATTTGAGAATCTGTATAGTGCTCATTAAACTCGATACAAAGTTCTTATATGTCGCTACGGTTGCTGAGTTATGTAGACGCAAGCGCGGTCAATAATAAATAAAATGGTCAAAAAGCAATGATCTCTGTTTTAATAATCTTGCTGTGCCTGTGATAAATAATGATGAATATCCATTATTGAGTATTGAATCATTAAGTAATTATGTACTACATACTAGAAGCAGAGCTCTATAACGCAGCACGGCGAAGACGTGTGGTGCGGGCCGAATGAATCCTATGTGGTCACGCCCACAGATGCTGACATATGTACTTGTTTATTTTTTTATTTGATTTTGTTTACGTAAGGAAAAAGTCAAGTGTTTATATTAGAATGCAGTATTTTAATTCCATTTATAATAATAATTATACCCTGTATACATGTATAACACTAAACTTAGCCGTAGCTAGGAACACGGAAAATGTATCGATACCTCGATCTATGCAACCAATCGGAACAGAGGAAACTTGTCGAGGTGCCATCTATCAGTTCATCAGATGCAACTGGGTTTTAGAGTCCTTCGTTATAAAAAGCAGTGATACATGTGGATTTCTGGATTTTTTTTTACATCATAGGAGGCAAACGAATATATTGTCACCTGATGTTAAATGATCACCGCCAACCATACACACTAGCAACACCAGGGGAGTTGCAAGTGCGTTGCCAGCCTGTGTTTGGGGGCAGGAGGAAGGGAGGCGGGGGGAGGGAAGGTGATCCTCCAACGCTCTAACTGACCGAACAAAACGCAACAATGCAATAATAAAATATTTAGTTTCCTTACTCCTTACCACGAAAGTTTAATTTTTTTAGTTTTGAAAGGGTAATTTTTTTAATATCATTTTATTTGATTTTTAATCTGATACATTGTTAATATAAATCTCTAAGTTTATTATTACAATAGGAAAATAATGTAGATTATGAAATACTAAATAAAAACGATTTTTCCTCAAAAAACAATTAATTATTTTTGTTATAATCGATTATTTTTCATTAATCTCACGTCTCTAATGTGAATGTGCTTGTGTTGTATTTTAAACCAATAATAGTCCCAACTATTTTCAGTGGCACCTAGACACCGAGGAGTAATCGATTGGTGGCGATATCTCTTGGTGCCATTAATACAAGTGTTATATAAAAACTATTTGATTTCGAACAATAAGTTTATTGTTGCCTTTTAAGTTGCATTCTGTAGTTTTATCAATATTCATTCTTATAGCCCGTTCAAATTAGCTTTAAAAATAGGGGTAAGGGTATATTAATTCGCACAAAGCTGAAAATTAGCATAAATGTTGGGAACACTATTACAAACAATTTCTCAAAAGTCCGCATCGATCCGAAGCGTGCAAAAAAATTTATTCAAGGTTAACTGTTACAAAAATCGGTTTTTTGCATTTTCCAGCTAAACGGTAACTTTTATCATAAACATAGATAAGACAAAAATTATCGTATAATCTATACTATAATAAAACTGTAACAAGTCGAAATCTGTACATTAAATATTTTTTGAAAATTTTAATCAGGGTAGACTATGTTATCGATATAGAAGCCAAAAATAATCTTTTTACAATTTTTGTCTGTCTGTCTGTCTTTCTGTCTGTCTGTCTTTCTGTCTGTCTGTCTGTCTGTCTGTCTGTCTGTCTGTCCCTATGCACACGCATCACTCTGAAAGTACTGAACCAATCTTGACGAAACTTGACATAGTGATATCTAATATAACGAGATTACATCAAATGTACTTTTTGTCCCATAAAACTCAAAGGGTTCTTCAGGATAAAGGATTAAAGTCTAGAATCTAAACTCGTATTACTCTGAAAGTACTGAACCAATTTTAACGAAACTTACTGATATTACAAGGCTACATCCAGGATAGTTTTTGTCCCATAAAACGCAAGGGGTTCTCCAGGATAACGAAAAGTAAAAATTTGTAGTTAACGTAACTAGACTTTTTTGCGACACCTTAGTACAAGAGCCGGCAACGTTGGAAGAACAAGAATTTTAGACTACCTGATTCTTTAATATATGAATATATATTTTTTTGTATCATAAGAGGCAAACGACAGGTGAGTCACGTGATGTTTAGTGACCACCACCGTCTATAGACACTAGCAACACCAGGGGATTTGCAAGTGCGTTTCCAACCTGTATTTGGGGGAGGGTAAGGGAAGGGAAAGAAGGAAAGGGCAAGAGAGGTGGGTCTCCGGCACTCTCACTGACCGAACGAAACACTACAATGCAAGCACTGTTATGTCACGTCGATTTTCTGTGGGAGGGCAGTATTAGCCCGAACGAGCCGACCCATTCATGCTGAAACCAGTAATAGCTTCAGCGTGGCTCTACCACCTACAGAAATTATCAATATATCAATAGACAGAATTTAGGACACTTGGTAGCGGGTTAACGTTATATTCTTAATAGGCATTTTGATTTAGTTAATCTTGATTTATGATTAATCAATAATAGGTTTAGGAATATTTTTTTCAATAACTTTTAAAGGTAATTAAACAGTCAGACACATTTTTTATAAACAATCATATATACACCCGCTGATATATTTTATAAATAAAAAAAAGAATGTGGTGTCGTGGGACACCAGGTAGGAACAAAGTTCCTTCGGCTAATGTAGAGTCGACACTATTTGCAAAAAAAAAATCGTGCTCAATTTTATGTAATCGTAATTCAAATTATCAATTAAAATAACAAAATATGTCTCTTTATTTTTGTTTGACAACATAAAATTACATAGACATAGAAATAATTACAAAAAAGGAGAAAGGGAAAGGAAAGCAAAGAACAAATTTCATTTTATCAAACATTATTGACCACCATATACAAAGATAAACGTAAACGGATGACTTAGGATTGACGCCATCTTAAATATATGCGTCGTTGACCATCAGGCTATACGAAACCAAAATACCTTGGGCCGGCGAGGTGAAATATCTCGGTGTCACTTTAAATAAACACTTAAATTTCGATTCACACACAGAAAGAGTGCGAAACAAAGCCGTATGGTCTTGGGTCGTTTCTATCATTTGCTTTGTCATAAGAGAAAAATGTCCCTCAGACATAAACTCACTTTATATAAAACTTGCATCCGTCCGATTATGACGTAAAGTTGTTCGGTCTTTGCACATGCGCAAAATCGTATTCAAAAGTTGCAGGTACGTCCGGAATAAGGATCTCCACAGGAGCTGGAAATGCCTTCTGTCTGGGCGTATATAAAATCACTCACACGTAGTTATTTCGAAAAAGCCGCGAATCATCCTAGCCCGTTAGTGGTATCCCCCGGGAACGATGAACCCGTACCCAACGCTGTGCAGTATAGAAGACGACCGCGACACATTTTTACCGACCCTCCTGATTCAATCACGTCAGCGAACGATCAATACCAGCCTGTTTCTTCAAACAGAGCGTGTTCTCGCCCACACCCGCATAACTGCAGATCACGCCGTCGTGGTCTGGGAGTAAATTTTGCTTTCGCACACTAAATTAGGCCCTCCTCGGCAACGGCTCAAGTACGCTGCTCACACAATACAGTGACACAAGAGTTCTACCCCTATTTTACGTTATTCTATCCTATCCTATATAGTTTAGAGGTATTTTTCCTACACAAAATACATATAGGAGTTGTTGAGGCACGCACGCTTGGTACACATGCATGTTTCAATAACTTATATACGTATATAAGTTACCGGACTACTAAAGCGAGCGCTTAAGGCACTCAGCCGGTTTTATTTTGGCAACCAGCTCAAGGGTGCACGGCACACCTCGGCTTGGCTGTTGCCTGTGACATGCAAAATCGCGACCTATCTTAACTAACCTAACTAACTATTCATATATGTATGAGTTGTTGAAACGTATAAGTGTACCAAGCATACACGCCTCAACAACTCTAAATTGAGAGTTTTTCAGTTCGATAAGGGAAAAAAGTAAACCCTTCTACTTTCATGTGTAAGTGTGTAGGCTTGCACGTGTGTGGGGGTGATCATGTAGTGTTGTAGCAGTGATGTATATTTGTGTATCACGGTATCGCGCAAGCAACGCACTCAAGGGATCCCTACCGAGGGATTGAACCTGATGTATAAAACTGGCTTGGTTTGAAGGTGATAGGTACTATGTTGTGAGTGGTACAGAGATTATTTATAAAAATATATTAGAAATATATTTCAAATACGTTTTCAAAACAGTTTATAACTCTTAGACAATAGTTTCAAGCAAGTGACATTTGACGCTTTCGGCGCAATGTTTGACGCTTCGATACGGTGTTCATATATTTTTCTTTAATACAATGGAGTATAAAAAGTTTTAATACAAGTTGAAGATAGTTATGATAAAGTAAGTGGTAGAGATGTTTATTCAGTTTTATGTAGGTTAGTTTTTATTTTAATTGATCCTGGTACATGACGCTACGAACGGGTACTAGGCTTATTTAAAAAAAAAACATGTAATCTGGGTATATGTTTGAGTGAATCCGTAGATAGTTTGGATTCACAATTGGAAACGGTAGTTGTGGCTGCAATCGGGTATCAGTTTTATTTGCGGGGTGGTAGGGCTTTACAGCCTGACTGGGTCACAACCACCATGTACATGGCGAAAAAATCCGTAATAGTGACTCGCTTCTGCGCGTCGCGTTTCGGGATCAGCCTGTGCATATCCAGCTTTCTGTAGGCCGGCATGATAGTGGCAACCAGCGATGTATAGTGTGTCACTCGGTGGTCGCTATTGTTTTTGGATTATACTGTGGTTACCATCAGGCATAGTGCAGGCATTTTGCCGTGCTACGATAACAAAAAAACAATTTTTTTCGCGTGATAACCAATTTGGTACAAACGAGGTTGCACGGGTCAGCTAGTTATCTATAAAAATTGTTTTTACACTTATCTCTCTAAGAATCGCCATTTCGGAGATATAGCGATGCAAAAAGTTGAAAAAGTTGTCTTCTTCATAATATGTATGTCAATTACCATTATATAATAGGTCTTTAGCTATGAAATTGCCGTTCTGCAGGACTGGCCATTTCAAATCAAAATAATTTTTATTTAGCTAAGAATTCTAATTTCAAATTGATTTTATTTTAAAAACATGGAATTCTTTTTCCAAAAGTAGTCATTTGTTTATTGATTAGTGTTACATTTTCATTGCCTTTCAATCTTTTTTGTCATCATGGATAAGTTAAAATTCGAGTAATTATGGAATATGAGTACCGTCGTGGCAGCAACGCGGCACAAGCGGCACGCAACATCAACGACGTTTATGGAGCTAACACTACAAACCAACGCACCACCTGTTATTAGTTTGCTCGCTTTCGTTCTGGGAATTTCGATCTGAAAAATGCTGATTCCAGCTGATTTCTTTAAGAAGGGCATCAATAAACTGCCACTGCGTTGGCAAAGATGCGTTGATTGCATGGGTGATTACTTCGATTAATACAAATAAAAAATACATGAAAAAAATTCGTTTAAATTTTTTTTATACAAAACGGCAATTTCATAGGCAAATACCTCATACATAACAGAACTATAATCATCATCTTTATCTTTACATAGTATAAAACAAAGTCCCCCGCCGCGTCTGTCTGTCTGTCTGTTCGCGATAAACTCAAAAACTATTGAACGGATCTTCCTACCCTTTTCACCGGTAGATAAAGCAATTCATGAGGAACGTTTTAGTATATAAATTCGTCAAGGTTTTATATATATTGGTTGAAATATAACGATAATTGTGGGACAAGTCGGAAAAAGTCAAACCGCTTGGGAATTTTCATAGAAAACGCTGCATAATCCTTTTGACGTTTATAACAATGTATGTAAATGTAATAAGATTTACTTTTGTTTGTATAGGTTAAAATAAAAGACCGTGACGTCCATTGCAAAATGTATTGACAACGTAATATAATGACAATGACATGACACATTTTTCTTTTTGTTTTTAGCCAGGTGTAAATAATGACAAAACAGAGACAATGTAGATCTACAAAAAAGTCTGTGAGGGCATATATCTACTTTTTA
>JACEII010000189.1:3564-56754 GCA_014332785.1 Antheraea mylitta
CTGTCTAAGTTTAATTTACGAATATTACAATCCGTGCATCGGAATGCGTTGCAACATGAATGAAATTGCATAGAGTGGATGCGGAGTTCATCCACAGTAAGAAATTGTGTCTCACAGTATGCACACATCCAACTATAATCTCGCCAAGTCAATTTTAGCTGAGATAGGGGAATAGCGTCCAAACTAGAACCGTACCTCTTTTTTGTAATTTGTATGGACTTTCTATACGATAAGTCATCACCCTTCAATATTTCCACTTTGCTTTCGATATTATCACGTAGTATTTCTTCTTTTATATCATCATCATCCTCATATTTCAAATCAGGCGAGTCGTAGCTATGATTTTCGTTGTCAGAATCACCGATTTCCTTTTTAACTTGTGGGGTTACAAATATATTATTTAATGTAGCCTGGGATTGTTCTATTGCAAGAACAAAAGCGAAAGCTTTATCTAAAGCAGCAATACATAACAAACAAACCATTTTTGGTAGACTATTATCGTTAAAATCCACGACAGCATTGATTCGAGTTAATTTTTCAAAGATTTCCTGCTGCTTTCTATAGTCGACTTGCAGGTTTTGGAGTTTGCTATTAGGTTTAAGTTCCGCACAGAGTCGACAATAGGCATGTTCCATTGAATCCATTGTAGTAAAGTAAAATTTAATCTTATATTTTTGTTTTTCTTGTCTTCAATTTTTGACATTTGACAACATCGGACTAGGGATGTTAAAAAATAATAGATTTTTATTTACATCGATTATTATTTTATTCTAATCAATTTTTTTAATCGATGCTTATATTAATATAAATTAATTTTTTAAAAACCGGTTATATAAATTACGCATTTAAAACGATTTTCATAAACATTATGCGATGGATGAAAAAAAACTCAAAATAAGTTAATTATTACTTACAATTGAAGAGAGCATAGTGAGATAATATAGTCGTAAACAATTAAAATGTTTTCTAGCCGCAAAACACCTAAAAGCGGCTTGCGAAAGTATTTTATAATGAAAAAGAACCACAATAATATGCATGTCCTGTTCGATAGAATGGAAAATTTTGTAGTGAAACTACAAATTTAAAAAGAACATAGAATTAAAACATCTCACTGCCTCACAAGTAACATGAGTTACTATACCTTATAATGATTGTTGTGGTTCTTATGATAGCCAAATAATCGCTCCCTGTAAAATTAAAAAATTCAATAAAACTAAAAAGGTCTGTCATTCGAGTACAACGTATTTAACATGTTCACTAAAAATGTCTTCTGGTAAACTCGACATCGATAAGTTTACAAAACTATAAATTATTATTGAAATTATTCAATAAACAAATTCTTTAATTTTAATTTTGTCAAACACACTATAATTAATGTGAAAATTTAAAAAAGAACTTCATTGTTGTGAATTTTAAAGTTATTATTAATAATGTTGTCATTTTGTTAGGATACTTATCATTTCATTTTTATTACGATATAATGTTTAATAGTACTGAAAATTTCTATGGTATTTAGTTTCTATATTCTTTACCTTGAAAGTTTAAAGGAACATTCACTTTTATTTTGTTTTGAACTGGTTATTTTTGATACGTACCATTTTATTTGATTCTTAATTTTTAATCTTAATCTGATAAATTGTTATTTTGAATCTTTAGGTTTTTTATGGGAATATGGAAAGCATGTCTATTTTGAAATATTATAAAAATCGATTTTCGCAGAAATTGATTTTTGATAAATCGATTAGTATTGAAGAACGAAAAATCGATTCCTAATCAATTGATTTGTTTGCCCTTAAACTAACTCACAGAATATTACGATTTTTCACGCAGATAAAAAAAGATGCGGTACAATAACCTGCAGAACAGAAGAATAAGAAGAAAAACAAAAACTCACAGAATACGGATATCTAAGTTTTTTATTTTAATCCATTATTATTGTCTTATACACCATTTTTATACTCAGATTTTCTATTATTACCATCGATTCTTATCTTTTTTTATAGCCGTTCTGAAGTGCTAAATATTTTCGAATATTTCTAATTATAAAGATTTGGTGTCAAAAGACTATTAAACTATTATAAAGTGTATCAATATGTGAATGATAGTAATGTCTGGAATTGACCCCTGTCTGTATACATCTACTTAAAACTATTGTAACGTAAAATTCATCCATCAGGCCGTAAACGCGCTGGCGCAGGACATTGTAGGCTATAACTTTGAAATGGCGCTAAAGGATCAAAATATAACCGCTACAAAGACAATAAGAATAGCTAATAGTTATGTGAAAAAAAAAAGGAAAAATAACCAATAGTTGCTTACAGATACAATTTTTACGTAGATATATGAAAAATTAGAAGAAAAAAGGTGTGGACGAAGAGTCTGCAAAAAAACTAATGCATTATAATTGTATGTGTAAACATGTATATATATTTATTAAAAAGATAAACTAAATCAAGTTTTTTGCCAATTCTTTTCCTAACCGGCAGTAGTTTTAACGTTCATAAGCGTGTTCTAGAGCCTAAATTGAAGAAAGTGTTTTGGATTTGCTGTAATAAATACTAGGTTTGTATCTAAATACCTATACTTGGAAATCTTCAGCGATCAATTAAAAGATATAAAAATTAATAGATTTCTGCGCCATCTAGTGGCGAGGTATATTAATATAAATGAATCAGACATAGATAAGAATAGTATACTGTAAAAGACTCAGAAACCTTTAAAAAAACAGTCACTGTGCAAAGTTTTATGTTAACTGATTTAATATACATTATGTATAACTTATTATCAAAAATATCTCATAACTAGCTGACACGTGCCCACTTCGTAGGGCTGTAAATATTAAAAAAAAACTACTTTTTGTGAGTTCAATATAAAAGTTAAACATATGCGGTGTTATTACAAAAAAGTTATACACGTTTTGAACGCTTGCTTTAAAAAGATCTCTCGGTGAATGTTCGCCGTCTTGCTCTTTTGTCTCGCTTTGCTTAGGTTAGGTTACACTTGCGAAAAAAGGATAACGCGATCTAACTCCGGGCGAGCGCGGTGAATTTCGTACGAAACCTTTTTTAAACCAAGTATTTAACTTTTTTGTAATAACACCGATGCTGTCGCTTACTTTTTTGTAATGATAATGCCTATCAAGCTCTACAACTTTTCTCTAGAACTTAATCATACATCTTTCATGTTTTCGTTTGACAATTTTTTCTCTCACTTTTTTAGCTAATCCGACTAAACAAAAAAAACTTTTCATTTTCGGGTTAATATATAGCTATGGGATTAATAAATAACATGGCTTTCTATTGGTAAACGAATTTCCAAAAACGATTTAGTAGTACCAGAGACTATAACCTCGAACTTTACCTCTTTATAATATTAGTAAAGATAAATAATTCGGAATTCACATATATATTTATTCATTAAAATTGGTAACATTATCGGTTGACGGTAAAAGAAACCTGAACCTGAGAAATGTTTTTATAGTACTGTATTCGGAAAAATATAAAACTGAATATGTTAGTTTGAAATCGCTAATACGTCGTGACTAGCGTGGTGAGTATGCTGAATCCTTTCTTCGCGAGAGGTCTATAACCCTACAGTGGGTTTGTTACAGGCAGATGATGACGATCTTGAAATTTCAATACTCCGGATTAATTAAGAATATTTAATAAAAAAATAAGAAAACAATTTTAAAATAAACATTTTATTAATTTCTCTTATTATATTAACATTACAAATAATGTGTATATCTAAATTCAAACATTCGTAAATGTTTTCCACATCAGTCTTGAAGATAACTGAAAATGAAATAATACAAGATAACATTTAAATAAAACTGAAGTAAAACTATATAGCGGCCATTAAAAATTTCAATATGCCGCACGAAATAATAATACTTTAAAACAGTACATATTATACAATCTATATTTAAAACAGGTGTGCTTGTGACTTTATTCAATTTTTTTAATGTTTATAATTACATTTATAGTCTGGTGAATGTCTTGCTAGGCCCGTAGTGTACACAGTTTGAGAAAAAAAGACATAATAACATCTTACATATATTGGTTGGTTGGATATCTTCTATATTAGTCTGAAACTATATTAAAACTGCTTTAATCATTTTTTTAATGCGACTTCCAACACAAAATTTTTTCTATTTAATTATAGAAAAATAATCTATACACAGATAAAACTGTAGTTCAATAGTCTTGTACTCTTATCAGCAATTAAAAAAAAACATGTGTTCAGGAGCTACATATTTAGAGCTCAATTTGAGAAGCCAATGCTAGAATAGGTTAAATTTTGTGTACATAAAAATGTGACTACACTGATCCTTAAAACGTCACTTAAGGTGATTGCTCTCGCCAACTCCGGTAATATACGTTTCTTTTCCTACTTTCTTACTTAAACGTCACGATTGATGTATATTACCGCCATTAACAAGTCGGTAATAATTTCCATTGATAAAGTGTTTTCGGATTACTCAGACTAGACATTATCCTAAGATAATGGTGGTCCCCTTGTTAGAACTTTCTAGAGTAAATTGTGAAAGCCAAGAATTCATGTTATATGCTATTATTTTAATTTAAGTTGTGCACAATAACCATATATATTGGTTATAAGAGACGCAACCAGTATTACAAAATATAGATTCTAATAAAATTACGAATAACAACATGGCGAAAGGAGTTCTTGCCTAATGATTACTTTAAAAATTGTCGGATTTTATTAAATTCATACCTCATTTTTTTTAACCTTTTTATTTAGACTGAGTGTGTCAATGTTTCGGAAACTATTATTTTCACATAATATGTTTTGTAATGGACATAATTCACTCTAAAAATAATTTAAGGCATATAAATAAATCCTAGGAAGAAAGCTTTTGAGATATCCGAGTTTACCTCCCAAAGCTCTTTCAATCTGTATTCAATATACGATAATGTACTAATTTTTAGTTCATTAGGATTGTTGTCGGGCATTGAGTTTATATTTTTATTTATAATAGCTACTATTTAGTTGGCAATGTAGAAGTACCTTGTTTGTAATTTGCTGTGTACATAATTTCAAATAAAGTAAGGTATAACCAAAAGTTTTGGTATCGGCTGAGTGCCGTAAACGCTCGCCTTAGTAGTCCGGTGAAGCTGTAAAGGCCTTGCAAGGCCAATAGCGTAGTTAGTCGGAAAAAAAAACCAAAAGTTTTATTGTAAAAAAGAAGTTAAACTTATGAATAAATTATAGTTTTAGAGTTTTAAAGCTCATTGATGTAACTTGAATTGTAATGGTTTATTTACATACAACTTGTAATTAATAATAATACTCTGATAATTTTCATACTGTTTTGTTATAAAACACCTTCCTCGTTTACAATCTTTTTTTTCTTCCCCCGTTTTCCTGGCACCATAATTCTACTCTTCCACTCCTCTGTACCAGCAGGATCTTGAACTTGCATTATCTGCCCTGTTTCTGGGTTCACCGGAAACACTCCCTCCGGTGTGATTTTCTTCTTTGATGTGTCCATACCGTGTCTTCTTTTCATATGTTTATTGTAGTTTGACCAATTAGTGAACTCCATTCCGCAATGTTGACAAGAGTAAGGTTTAGCTCCAGTGTGCTGCCTCTCATGGTTCTTCAGGATCTGTTTGAACCTGAAAGCCTTATTGCAGTGCTGACAAACATATGGCATCGAATCTGTATGCACTATCTTGTGGGCATTAAGTTGATACTGCAGCCTGAAACAACGGCCGCACTGTTCGCAAGGGAAAGGCTTTATACCTGAATGCATCTCTACATGTCTCCGTAACATATTCGGGAATAGGAATGATTTGTTGCATATACGACAGATATGGGGACGCACTTTATCATGTGACATGATGTGAGAAGTGAGTGTTCCCTTATTATAAAACATTTTTCCACAACGATCGCAAGTGTAATTTCTCTTTCTATCAATCGTGTGTAGTTTCATATGGTCCCGTAAACTATTCGGATTTTTGTACACTTTCTTACATAGCTTACACGTTAAGTCTTCAATCGTTATAGGTGTGCCACGCTTTCTTCTGGGTCTGCGACTCGGTTTGCTTGCAAACTCCTGAAGATGAATCTTTAAGCTTTCTTCATCATTCAAAATTTCACCACATAATCGGCAAGGCACTTGAGATTTTTCAAAGTGATGTTTTATGTGTGATTTCAAAGTCTCCATTTCATCCAGATGACTATCACAGTAGTAGCAGAAACGTCTGAAAAGATCACAAATATGATTTATAAAACTTTCTATTATAATTGATGTTTCTTTTTTATTTTGCTATGTCTTAAAGGATGTGGAAATTTGTATTAATGTATATTGACATTATCAAGTTTAAGAGAATGCTTGTTTGTTTAATCTAAGAAACTACAAGTCACAATTTGACAATTTTCTTTGCATTCTATATGCTACTAGGACACCCGGCAGACATAGTCATGCATTTATAAAAGAATAATTCTAAAATTAAACAGTGGTGACAACTACAGGGTTCAATTGTGAATTTAAAGCATTCTTGAATCTACCTGATCACTCACAAAAAAAAAATCAAATCTGTTCAGGAGGAGTTCACATACAAACAGACAGAAGAATTATATATATACATAAAGATTTGTTGAGGAAGTGGAACAATTACCATATGCTAAGTTAAAACGAAATAATAGTGAAGGCAGTTTTTGTAATGAGTATTTTCAGGAACAAATGTGTGTTGGGCAAGATGAGAGCTGAGAATTATAAAGGTATTATAAAAGCATGCCAGAGAGGTAACAGCTTAATCATGTTGTTGGCTCTCTACACTACACCTCTACTTCCATTAAGCTTATCAAACTTCCTATTATATTTATATATTTATTATTTTTATTTATTAATAATTATTATTATGAATAAAATATAAAATCCGCTACATGAAATAAACCCACCAAAAACTCCATATTGATATTTAATAACCACAGACATGACTAATAATTATGCTTATTAGACAAAAGTCAATCATTAGGGAAGGAATCAGCAACCAATAAGTTCAATAATAAGGCATTTCATCTGTAACTCATCAACTACTATTGTCTCTCAAATTACCAAATATCTCAAAATTTTATAATAAATGGTTATAATCAGCTTCTAATGTAGATTTTTACTTATATCCATAGCTGTTGGTAATCAATATAGCTAAACTCCTTCCCAGGTGTCACAGAAAGTAAATAATTTTATCACAGACTCTAACACTTAGTCACAAACAACAGACAGATAAGCTTCATTAGAATCAAATATATCCATTTAAAAACAGTAAATTATTAAATAAGAAGAAAAAAAAACGTGTAGCACTCGGGACCATCACAGTAAAGCATTTTTTATTAACTTATGCAATTATAACTATTTATTTATTTTATTTATGCAGTATTTTTTTCCTTTTTTTTTTCTTTGATATTAATTCAAGTTACACTATTTGAGTATGGTGAGGATAAGAATTTTTTTTCTTTTTTGGTCAAAATATTTTTATTATCTTACAATACATGTAGATTATTCAGGAATATTAATCATTGAAACTATAGGTTTATGGTAACTGAAATAAGAAATAAAAGTTTGAGACTTGATTGGTGTTAGGTTTTTTCGTTACCGAATTTTTGGATTCGGTCTCCACGCTCAAGGCCCGCGATAGAAGCTATGCAATAGCTTAAAAATTAAAACATATAATATTTTGTACAATATGAAAAACAATTGAAAATCTCTGTTCATAGAAATTAAAGTTTAACTTCAAATATGTAGAATCCAGTAAATCATGATTTACAAGTATCGGCTTATACCAGTTTATCCTGTCCCTAAGGTGGAGCGAGTTGTATGATTCTTGGAAAAATCTGTATTTCCTTAATCGAGACCCAGGCAATGTAGTCTGTAACACAATTTAACTGACATTTATGTGAATGATAGTGAAGTCTGGAAATTACCACTTTCTTTGAGCTGTACAATAAGCAAATGTAACTACTTTGTTTGTACAAATATGTATACTGTAAAGATGGACTAGACTGAGTTTCTTTTTAGATCTTCTCGACGATTGGGTTGTTTATCTGAATTAGTGGAAGTTTTGACATTCATAAGCAGTTTCTCAGGGTCTAAATTTAGTAAACTATTTTTTAATTTTATTTATTTAAAGAGCTATCATAAATTAGAATTGTATCATACCTGAGACATTTCCTGTGCTTTCTCACATGCTTAATAAAAGATGTAAACTCAACTTTCACTGGAATTTTACAATCTATGCAGAAGAAAGCAGCGCATTTGAAATGGACAACTTTAGCATGTGACCTTAACATATCTAAGTTTATAAATTCTATATTGCAGTAACTACATATCCACGGGTAGTGCCTCCAGTTATTCACTATCCTCTTGTCGATGTCTGTCAGCTCTTTAGCGTAGATCTTTACAGCCGTATTGAGTGGCACATCGAAAGCGGCATCAATTATATCATGCACATCTAACGTGTTCGGTATTAAATCAATTTCTTCTTTCAGTTCCGATTTCACTTCAACAGGTACATTGTCCGATTCACTAATCGGCTTATCTTCGGTTTTGACATCGTTACTGTCGTTATCTATGGTAAGTTCATCAAAAACTGATAATCCCTCTTCGTCTGATGGTTCATATTTGACTTCCTCTGTGGAGGTAATCAGACTGTTGAGAATATCTTGAGCACGTTTAACGCCTTCTAGAAAGTCGTAAGCTTTGTTTAACGAGTCGTAGCAGATCAAACAGACTGTCTTCGGAAGGGAATCAGCGTTTGTAATATTCACGTAAATCGCATTCAAAAACGATAGTTTTGATATTATTTCTTCGTGTTTTTGATCGTCGTTCTGTAAGTTGAGTAATTTTTCAGAGCTCTTAGGCTCCGCACAGAATCGACAGTAGTTATTTTCCATTATAATCACATTATTTTGTTGCCTACTTGTTTTATTATTTTCGATGTGGTCCACTTTACACACTGTTCTACATATTTTTGACAAGATAATTAAAACCGGTATTACCTACTTATAGAAAACTATATACATTCAAATTAGTGCTGCCAATCTAAATTCCCGAAATTCCCAAAAAACAGGTCTGACTCCCCTATTCTGCAGAGGGCAATCCAGTTTTCAAATGTCCAATTAATTATAATAGGTCTGTACCTATGAAATTGGCGTTCTGCAGTACTGGCCATTTCAAATCAAAATAATTTTTGTTTAACTAAGAGTTGTAATTTCAAATTCATTTTATTTTAAAAACATGGAATTCTTTTTCCAAAAGTAGTCATTTGTTTATTGATTAGTGTTACATTTTCATCGCATTTTAATCTTTTTTGTCATAATGGATACGTTAAAAATTCTAGTAATTATGGAATATGAGTACCGTTGTGGCAGCAATGCGGCACAAGCGGCACGCAGCATCAACGTCCTTTACGGAGCTAACACTACAAACCAACGCACAAACTGTTATTGGTTTGCTCGCTTCCATTCTGCGAATTTCGTCCTGAAAAATGAACCTCGCGGTTGTCCGAAGAATTTGGTCGACAATGACGAATTAAAGGCGGTTGTGGAAGCTGATGATACACTGGAAGCAGATGATACACAATCTACGGCTGAATTAGCAGCAGCTTTCGACGTTAGCGTCAAAATAATATGAGTCCATTTGCGTCAAATTGGCAAGATAAAAAAGCTTGATAAATGGGTGCCTCACGAACTTAATGATCGCTAGCGCGAAGTACGCATCGAGACGTGCCTTGCACTGCTCAACAGACACGCTAATGAAGGAATTTTGAACCGCATTGTTACCTGCCATGAAAAATGGATTCTGTTTGATAATCGCAAGCGCTCAGCAAGTTGGTTGGATCCTGGTTCAGCACCTAAACAATGGCCTTAACGAAAACTTACCACTAGAAAAGTGATGGTTACTGTTTGGTGGTCTAGCGCCAGTGTGATTCATCACAGCTTCTTACCAAACGGGGTGAGCATTACTGCAGGTGTATTGTGAAGAACTGAACACAATGATGGAGAAGCTGGCACATCTCCAACCAGCATTGGTCAATCGCTCGTCTCCGCTGCTCCTGCACGACAACGCGCGACCTCATACTGCACAGCAGACGGTCTTCAAGTTGCAAGAACTGGGGTTGGAAGTTCTCCTTTATCCGCCCTACTCACCAGAACTTGCGCCCACAGACTACTACTTTTTCCAGAATTGGGATAACTCCTTGGTGGGAAAAAAATTCAATACCCGAGAGGCAGTACAAAATGCCTTTGAAGAATTTGTTGCCTCCCGTTCAGCTGATTTCTTTAAGATGAGCATTAATAAACTGCCACTGCGTTGGCAAAGATGAATTGATTACATGGGTGATTAATTCGATTAATACAAATAAAAAATACATGAACAAAACTCGTTTAAGTTTTTTCATACAAAACAGCAATTCCATAGGTAAAGACCTAATAATAAGCAATCCTAAAAAAACAATTTCAATTATTAAATTAAAAAAATATTTAGTTGCGAGTAACAGAATATCTTCAAGAAAGATTGGATTTATAATTTGATCTATTCGATTTTCGCCTTTATTATTATTGTGAATATCTTCTCTGATGGATTAAATTGTAACTGCAAATTCTTTTTTGGTTCTTTTTCTGATATCAAATAAATATATTATATTCTCACTTTAAAAATATAACTTTCAAGTTATATTTTTATTTCTTTGACATTTCAAAGTTTAGCGTTTGACAGTAATCTCAACCACTGACAAGTGATGCTAACATCTAAATTGGTGACGCATTAATTCTCAACTACAGCTGCTGGAATATATTTATGCGTTTGGTGGTAGGTTGTGAGTTTGAACAGGCACCATTTTTTGGCTAGTAACACAAATTGCTGGTACTACCATTACGATGCGGTTTCATAATCGTATTTTCTTTCATGAACAACAAAGGTATTGTAAGTTTTTTTTTTTTCTCGAACTGACTACGCTATTGACCTGGCAAGGTCTTTACAGCTTCACCGGACTACTAAGGCGAGCGCTTAAGGCACTCAGCCGATTTTATTTTTGGTAACTAGCTCAAGGGTGCTCGGCACACCTCGGCTTGGCCGTTACCTCGAAAAAACCCGATCTGACCTAGCTAAATTATGCTAAACTATACATGTATCCATTTTTGGATCATGCAATTAGAATTGCATGATACAAAAACACAACATGTAATTCGAAAGGAGGTAAACTAAATCTACTCGATTCAGTTCGATAAGGGAAAAGAAGTTAACAAAAACAACCCTTCCACAGATGTGTGAGGTGCGTGTCTGAATAACTGTGTATGTGTAAGATCGATGTGGGTGTGTACTGTATCGCGAGACAATATCTTTGCGGCTACCCGGGTAGCTACGGACAAAAATACTGCCAGGGTTACGCGATCAAACAATGTGCGGGTAAGAAAACGAGAGCTAGAGCTCTCTGCCTGTGACGCACGGGACAGAGATTCGCGATGTGGCCGGCCACAGAAAATTTAAAGAGATCGAATTTACAGTTTAAGCGAACGATGCCGGCGTCGGGATCTAAAAATAGATAAGTGATATTATTATTTGACGATTTTAGGGGAAGAGAGACGTAAACACACGAGTTTACTCTTTCTTATATTGAAAATTATTATTTTTTCGCGACGGCGGCACGGGCCAACCGTTGAATCGTTGCCGCGATGACGGGGAATTTCGCGATCGCGCGAATGGGGCCCTGTTTGGGGTCGTTCGCGACCTCATCGTAAGCTGAGATCTCGGAGATCTCATGGAAGACTAACAACTGGGCGGACCAGTCCACGCCGGAGAGAGAGACAGCGGAGTCGGCCTGTGAGGGCTTCACCACCTGGAGTCTAGGATCGACTCGTGCTGTGATCTGCGGCGACCACGGGGCCTGAGGGGCCCGCGCGGGGAGAGGGGTTGCGTTAGGCGCAGGTGCGGACGCTGCCGGCGCGCGTGACGCGCGTGGCAGGCTCGGAAATGCCTGTCGAGAGTCGAGAGGCGGGGGGCGGGGGCGGGTAGACGCCGCAGACGCCCTGGAGGGTGAAACCTGTCTCGCGTATCGGGGCTGTCTTGAGCGCGGGGCGCGGGGACAACCGCGATAATTCGCGGTGTGTCCCACGCCGCGGCACAAGACGCAACTCGGAGGATCGAGCGAGTCTTTAGTGCGCGAGCACGCCGATGTGGAGTGCTCGCCTAGGCACTTAACGCACCTGGGTTTCAGGTAGCAGTTCAGTGCGGAGTGTCCGTACTCCTGGCAGTTGTGACACTGCGAGGGTACGGACGTCTTGCGCGGCGGCTCTACGGTGACGCCGGAGAGGCCACAGAGGGTCGAGAGATTGAAGATTTTTTTGCCCTCGACATTGCGCTTGAGAATAACGAGCACCATGTCATAGGGCATGCGATTGCGCGCAGATCGCATCTGGTGGACTTCTCGGACCGGGAACTTCTGTTCCCTAAGGTCTTCGTGGATATCATCCACGAGAATCTGGGCTGGGACTCTGCGTATTACTACGCGTAACATGCGCTCTTCTTCGAGTGCATATGTGAAATAAGCGATTCTCTTAGCGCGCAGAAGGCGCGTAAGATCACGATGGGCGTCGGAGGAGTTCACCTTTACCTGAATACCCGTTCGGGTACTCGTGGCATAGGCTATCGGGATCTCGGCCTCCTTCAGGAGGTCGGAGATGTCGAGCCAGGACCCCTTGTCCTCGATCGTGACGGGTGGAGGGGGCGGGGCTTCTTACTCGAAGCCGCGGGACTCGCGGCTTTCGAGGGAGCCGGAACGGAGGGCGTGGGTGACGTCTTTGGCACTTTCGTGCCACGGACGTTCGAGATCTTCGAGGGTAGAGGGCCCTCGGAGTCTGAGGCCGAGTTGGCGCGCTTCTTGCGCGGTTTGGACTTCCGGGATACGACGGTGAAGCGGTCGTTCCCGGCGGGGGGGTCTTGCTCCATATCGGAGCATTCCTCGTCCGAAGAACGAGGAGAGGTCGGGGCAGGGAGGGTGCTTCAGAAGTGCCAAGCGGGAGTTCCTCTCGAGGTCCTCATCCGCGGCGGCGACGAGCGTGGGCACTGGACCGCCCTGAAAGTAATCGTCCGCTTCTTTGCAGAAGCGGTCGTACTCTAAAATTATGTCCGGACATAATTTAGTGATAAACTTCCGAAAGCGCGCGAACTCGCGCTGTTCGAAAGTCTGATTGGCCATGGCGGGGCCTGAGGAGGGGTGCGGGGCGGGTGAAGACATGTGAAACCTCCCTGCCAGAGGGGCAGGGGGGCGTGCCTTTTTGAATTTAACGGACTCTGGAGTCCGGGCCAAAAGGAGATTGTGGGCAAAGTGCAATGCCTCACAGGGGACCTACAGTGCCTAGGGGGAGGCCCTACCACTTCTTTCTTCGACTGCACGACGACACGGAGCTCGAACCACGAAGCGCTGGACTCCCTGGAACGCGAACCGGCGACACGCAGCACACGGAGAACACGCAGAACGCACTGAAAAGTGCGATTAGAATTGAACGCCCTTCGATTGAGCCCTCTGAACGTCAAAAAGAAACGTGAGAGTAACGAGCGTACCGAAATACCGAACTTCCGCTGTGAATGCACGAACGCGTAAACACGTCGCGAACACTGAACGAAAACTCGAACAAAAAATTCACAACGGAAGAGCACTACGCTCGCGTCCGACCCGCACGGCGCCACGAATCGGAATCCATCACGTCTACGTCGGTATTGTAAGTTTCGAACTTACGTCTATCAATAAACATAAAGAAAGAGTCCTCATTGATGCGGACTATAGCGTATATAGCTTGATAGCGATTTTAAAACTTGAAACACATTTTGTAATATGCAGGTTTAATATACAGTTTTGTAGGTGGTAGAGCCACGCTGAAGCTATTACTGGTTTTAGCATGAATAGGTTGGCTCGCCCAAGGTAGTATCATCCCCTCACAGAAAACCGACGTGAAGTAACAGTGCTTGCATTGTTGCGTTTCGTTCGGTCTGTAAGAACGCTGGAGACCCACATCCCCACCCCGCGCCTCCCTCCTTCCCTCCCTGTTACTCCTTTCCCCAAACGCAGGCTGGCAACACACTTGCGACTCTTTTGGTGTTGCAAGTGTCTATGGACGACGGTGATCACTTAAAAACAGGTAACCCGACTGTTCATTTGCCTTCTATGACAAAAAAAAACATAATCACATAATCGCCGTAAATTACAATATTATCATTTCATAAAAGCCACGTCAGAAATTTTGCATTACTCGAAGGAAATAATACTAATAACTGATCATACTCCATATTAAACTCTTAGTATTCTTTTTTAGACATTATATAAGGATTGGATACATTATAATTGATTAATATTGATTATTATTTACATTATTACATTATTACATTAGTTTTATATAACATGAAAACTAGATGGAATGTATATATCTGTATACATATTTCAAAAAGTTCTAGTGGCTATCAATGTATAGATAAATAAATTGGGTAATCAAAAAATCTCCACTGTTATTATTCTTCACAATATCACCAATCTGAATTAATTTCCCTGCACTATTGTGGATTTCCTCATATACTGGCAATCTTCAACGTTTTATCGGTTTTTACTTATGACTTTTTTAAATATATGTCAAGTATCTCCATGTAAGTCCTTTAATACATACTATGTACCGATTTTTTTTATTGTTTATGCAATTGTATGCAAGTAACCGTGTAGATCACCTGATGGTACGTAATCACCACCGTTCATGAATACCTGTGACACGAGAGGAATCACAGACGTGTTATCGGCCTTTAAGAAAGAACATTTCTTGAAGGTTTGTAAATTATTTTGATCCGGAAACATCGCATATTGTAGGTGGTAGAGCCACGCTAAAACTATTATTGGATTCAGCATGAATGGGTCGGCTCACCCGGGGTAGCAACACCCTCTCACAGAAAACCGACGTGAAGTAACAGTGCTTGCATTGTTGCACTTCGTCCGGTCAGTGAGAACCCCGGAGACCCATCATCTCTTCCCTCTTCTCTCCCTTCCCTTCTCTTCTAACCCCTCTCCCTTTCTCTCCACTCACCCAAACACAGGCTGGCAATGCACTTACGACCACTTTGGGGTTGCTAGCGTTTATGGAAGGCGGTGATCGCTTAACAACAGTTGGCCCGCCTGTTCGTTTGCTTCCTGTATGCTATAAAAAAAAAATCGTCGCTAGGACTTCATTCCAGAGAAGGACAGAACATACTCGAAAACAGGACAATGAAGGTTTAATAAAACGAAAATTAACATCAACACCATTTTATTCGGTTATACAGTTTCTTACATATAGCAACAGTAATACAGATTTTGGCTAATTATTATGATAGTCATGTTTTCGCACATTATATTATGTAAGAGATGACAGTGCACGTGTAAGTATATTGATACTAAATACTAAATATTCATACAAACTCTAACATACAATATACAATGCAACGGTATTTATTCTTTTATTGATTCACTTAATAACTTGTTCAATTTAATTTATTTTCTTTATAATCGTTCTGGCATTGGTTCAAATATCTAGTAATTTTATTATTTGATTTTGTATAAATAAATACAAATATTTTAAAAGAATGACCGTTGCACCTCTAGATAAATAAAACGTTACATGTATAGGAAGACATCTTGGAAGACTTTATAAGTTATTAATTTATTGACATTGAAAATACAGATATAATATTCATATTGATTATAATCGAACTACATTACCTATAGTACTTAGTTTAAGGAAGCACGACAATATCTTATTTAACTAACAAATAGAATTTCAAATCCTGGCAACACATACATTAAGGTACTAATTTTGTATAATATATTATAACGTGCAATCAGAGTAATAATTTCAAGCAATAACACATATTAGAAACAACGCCATCTGTTACCTAATAATCGTAACGTTTAAATATAACAAATAATTTATTGTATAACACTTATTTTAATAATATTACAATTACATTGCAAATTATTAATTAATAAAATTTTAATAAAACATCTTCAATTCAACAAATTCTCAGCCAAAATAGCAACAGTCACGAACTACGTATTTACATTTATTGATTTATAATTTGACACATAGTTATTCGTATTATTTTTTCAAAAGTAATACCCTTTATATTTTTGATAACTATTAATAGCTACATTTTCAAAATCTCAATTTAAACAGCAAACTTTTTACGAGTCAAAATGTATGATGTTATAAAAGTCGAGAAAAATGTCTATATTTATAGAAACACGTCTAAAATGAGACATCTATTAGAATACACATTTATAAAGGGATTATTATTTATCTAACACTAAACACCTACGCTTTATATTGTCATTGTCACATTTTTTTTGTCTTAAATATATTTACATGCCTTATTTCTAGAAATGATTAAAGTTAAAAAAAGCATCTATGAAATAATAGATACGATATACACGTAAAATTATATACTGTTAAACATTCCGAACGAATATTATGAATTTAAATCCTTCGATCCATCAGTTGACATTTCTCAGCAACCAAAGTGTATTAATTAAATGTATAATATAAAATTATATATAATAATGTATAAAATAAAATACGAAATATTTTAGTCTGAGACAATTTATATCTGAAAACAGCACACTTTTTTATAAAACTGTTATACAGTCAGCAGCAATGTGTTAACTTTAACTAATTCGGATGATCTTGTATTATAGTGCGTCTCACTGTATTCACAGATTGCAGTGTAAAACACCTATTGCTTTTTTATATGCACTGTTCAGTAAGCTGCCTCATTAAATTAAGTATAAAGAAAAGAAATTTGAAACATTATACCATATTAAAAAGAACATGTAATTAAAATTTATATATTAATCCTAGACTACATATAATTACTATTTAAAAATTATTCGCATTACCCTATTAAAATAATTTTTATTCGAAACTTATCAATCAAAAAGTTGTTTATTGCAAAGTTACACATCCATTATGTCATCCAATTAAATATTCTAAAATATAATAATACCAGCTGACACACTGCTGGGTAAAAGCCTGTTATGGCCAATATTAATATTAAGTATATATTCTATTTAAATAAAATTATTTATGCGTTGTAACGGCCTTATTAAAATTAAATATGATTAATTATCCAAATTATCATGGAATATACAACTACAGTAACTTCACTTGTTTAAGCTTTAATATCTTAGTGTATCTGTAATTTTTTTACCCATCTGATTTTTTTTTTACGATTTTGATCTAATAAAAACCACTGAACAAGCCACGTAATTATCAAATTTCAAAGGAAATATAATTTAATATGTATATTTTACGATAATTGGCAAAACGGGAGATATGTTTTGTATATGATTTTGATATATTATAATAATTTTTACACTATTATATCACAGAGAGAGTGTATATTGTGGGATGGCGATCTCAGATAGATTAGTTGAATTATCGATTCTTATATGTAGAAAAGAACGATTATTTTAATCAATATTAAACATTAATTGGTCTCTGACACTATAAAATCGCGCTATGATTCTATTTAGAGAAAAATAAAATCATACAACAAGTTATCAATTAAAAGAAAGCAGCTCAAAAATAAGGAAAGATTTCAGAGATCAATCTTTTATAAATCGATTTTCTAGAGTCTAGACTTTAATTTTTCCATGAACCGATTCCACTGACCGCGATTCCGATCGTTTTTTTTTTTGGTAAATATACGCTAACTCTCGGATTATGTCTTTTATAATAAAAATCATTAACAAAACCGCTTTGTTTTTATTACTTTCTTGGAGTAAAATTAAAATAAAATAATAGTGATAAAATAATCTGATATACGTCAAGTTTTATCATAAACACGGTAAAATAACGTAATAATTGTTTTTTTTTTAACTGGTGCACCAATATAATGTATTCTGTAAGATAAATTCAAATATATCACTCTCTCTGTGTATCCTTAATTAGATTTAATCACTGACTACACTATTTTTTATTATATAAATATATACCCTAAACATATAACATTTAAAAATATATAATTATCATTTAACAAAACATACTTTTATATGTATCTATAATCAATGATATCCCAAATATATTGCCTATAATAAATTTCGATTATTTGGAACGCATCTATACAATTAAGTTAAACTGAACGTAATTGACATAACCTATTAAATTTGCTATAAATAAATGTAATTAAATTAATTTTGGTAATACTTGGATTATGTATATATACAAGAAAATAAACACACCTATTTGTTTATTTTTTTTTCTTTCGGTATGGCCTCTGCCTATGTAGGCAATTTCGCCAATGTCAACAGTGACAAATATAGGTTTGAACTTCATGCCAATATTTGTTTATAAACACAAAATTTGTAAGATAAATATATATGTACATTTATTAAATAATTCAAAATACTTATTTTCATTGTCAATAAAGTAACTAACATCGATTATTTCAACCATAACATTATCCGTTCATACATGTCGCGATATAAGATGAAAACTCCTGGTAAAATTTGCATAATTATCGAAAAATTTGGCAACAAGCATAATTATTACAAGCAATATATATCTACCAGGAATTGTCTTCTTCAGGATATCTATGAACTATGATCATACATTTAAGAGTTAAACACCAATATTTTTCGAATATATATAGGAATTACAGGACAACGTTTAGTGTATAAAACTATTGTTGACGGCTAATCATTGATAAATGTTTTAAATTGCTAAATAAATATAAAGTCTCGAGATAAGAATTAAATCTGACTAAACAATGGCAAGAAATTTTAAATGCTTTTCCCCATAAAGAAATTGCAGCGTTTATAACTTTATTTAAATACATAAGTGAATTTTAATTTTCGACTACTGTATAAATATATATTTGAATCTTATACATAATTTACTAAAAGACGGCTGTTTTTTTTATTTCATAATAAAAAAAAACGATTAATACGATTCCTTTTTTTTACTTATGTTGTATGTATATTGTAAAATGAATCATTAAAAAATCGTTGTCCATAAGTATGCCGATATAGTTTAGGTACCAAAAGCATAGTTATAATATATATATTTAGTCACATTCAAGCTACATCACTACTCCTGTACATTTAGGATATATATTTCTGTGAAACTAATCTACAAATTGCTTAACATACATCAATAACTGCTAACATATGTCGCTATACTTTATCACATTACAATTCAAAAAGCTAAATCTCCTAATGAATTTTTTCAACAAAAAAGTGTTAATTCATTTCGAAATTTTATTATTTTATGGTAATAGTACTTTATGAAGAAACAATTTCAAAGGAGATTATTAGACATTAAAAATCAAACATTGCTCTGGAAGGTGTAAAACATTGAGTTTCGTAGAAAATATTTAGTACAACGGCAAATTAAAAAAAATAGATAAACTGAATATAATATAATAAAATAAAAAGTTGATTTTTATATCTGTGTCGTGAATTGAAATAAAAAGTTTCAACCATGGAATAGAGTTGGCGTTAGTGATACTCAAGTAAATAAAAAGGTTACCAATACGAAAAACCAAAGTTTTAAATATTTCTATACTCTAAATAAATATCCGTAAGTATTCCATATTCGCAGTAAATAATAAAAAACTTGCTTCCCTTTATTAAAATAAAAGACATTTAAAATTTTAGATAGTCGTCGATTAAATGTCTGTAGTGAGAATTTTTTAACTTTATTTTTGGCAATCAATCGTTCAGATTATTATTATTATTATTATTTTTTATATCAAAGGAGGCAAACGAACTGGTGGGTCACGTGATGTTAAGTGATCACCACCGTCCATAGACACTAGCGACATCAGGGACGTCGCAAGTGCGTTGCCAGCCTGTATATGGGAGAAGGGGAAGGGGAAGGAAAGAGAAAGAGGAAGGGCGGTGGGCCTCCGGCTCTCTCACTGACCGAACGAAACACAACAATGCAAGCACTGTTATTTCACGTTGGTTTTCTGTGAGAGGGGTGGTACTAACCCGGAGGAGCCGACCCATTCATGCTGAAACCAAAAATAGCTTCAGCGGGGCTCTACCACCTACAAATTATTACTGCCATTGTCGCGTAGTCAATAATATTACAAGCGTAAGCATTCAATATTAAGCGTCGTGTGAGTCAATATGCTGATCAGATGGTGGATCCCTTGTTAGAACCTTCCAGGGAGTTTTTGTACCATCTCAGAATTTCATGCTCCGCGGTATTAATTTACATTCTTTACACTTATGCACAATAAAGTAACTATATTACGTAAAACACCACCAAATTTACAAAATATAGAATCAAATAACATAAGATTATGAATAAAACATAAAACACACTACATTGTCGACTAATATCCCGCCAAAAACTCCCGTAGTGAGAATTGTTGTCTATTAAAATAAATTAATCGGTATAGGGATGATCAATATTAGAAAAACATCGATGACAACATCGGTTCAAAAGTATCAATGTACAATAAACATTGATGTCTGAAAACAAAACTAACTGAAAACTACGAACCAAACTGAAAAAAAAAAACAAACTTTATCTGGTGTTTTCCATATTGTCAGTTCCGTTGCTGGTACAGGAGTTGGCCAGTGACGAAAAAAAAAAAACATTCAAAGAAATAACTTCATACAGCTTACAAATTTGATAATTATCTAGTCTCTATTTTATTCTCATAACATCGATGTTATCGATATCAAAACATCGATGTTTTCAGCTAAACATCGATGTTTCATCAACATCGATGAATATAGATCATCCCTAAATCTGTATTTTAAATATAGTCTGTATACAATAAAAAATAAAAATATAATTATTTGACTAAAGTTTCTTGCAAAGGGAAGCAAGTAAAATTTTATAATGAATGTTAGTCAAGGGTTTAACGTTTAATCGACGATTATATCATGTCCGAGGCGGTCGATCTCTGCTAACAAGTAATCCACATCTTTCTCTGTGACAGCTGCCGATGATATAATATTCCTGAAATGTCCTTTCATTATTGAAACAATGCTGGATTTGCGTTTAATGATATTATTATAACTAAAAAGCTGTAAATACGTTATCGACATGACATTCTGATAAAACAAATGGCACGAAAATGCACACATACGTAAAGTAATATTGTAACGTGACGCTGTCTTAGATAAAATTTGGAAGTAAGATGGCATATTCTCAATATTTGTAGTAAAAAAGAACTAGTTATGTGTTTCTTAGATACGGGCTGATTGACGCGGCAGCCGTCAAAAATAAGCTAGCTAGCCTAGTTTTAACAAGGCGCTGTTAAAGCACTTATGACGTATCTACAGCTTCTTAGTTAAAATAGCATTGATTAGCAGTAGTTAAGTTTGTCAACGCTTCGAACAACGTTTGATTAAACACTATGGCTTTAGCATAATATTTTTCTTTTCCCAAGAGCTGCGACTTATTCAAAAGAATTGGAAACTACAATGAACAACGTGCTATCCAAAGACCTTAACCACTGAGTTATAATCGCTTCAAAAACCTTACCTACGAAATTACATAACATAGATACAGTTTTAGGAAGTCTCTGTATTAGATTATCATTTACTAAGACAGACTTTTTACAAACTTTCGTATTTCTTCTCCTGTTATTCTTATAAGATTTCTGCTAAAAGGAATTTAAAATGAAAATCATAAATATTTTATTCAATTTAGGCCTTAATAAGACGCTTATCAAATGTTAAAACTACCACTGGTTCAGACAAACAACTCACTCATCAAGGAGAACCGGCAACGAACTCGATCGGGGTACATCTTTATAACATACTAGCCAGTGCCCGCGACTTCGCTCGCGTGGAATTTTTTTGGGCTAGCGCTAACACGCAGTGGAAGATCCCAAGAAGAAAAAAAACCCGATTTTTAAACATTCTTCATTGGTACTACGCTCCTATTGGTCTTAGCGTGATGATGTATGTATAATTCTCGATAAATTAGCTATATAACATTGAAAGAATTTTTTAAATGGGACCAGTAGTTCCGGAGATTACCCCCTACAACTTTACAAACTCACAAACTTTACCTCTTTATAATATTAGTATAGATATATTTCTAATACAATCGTTTTTAGTGGATGCATAGAGAGGAGTCAATTCCAGACATAACAACCGTTCATATACTGATCCACTCTATAATATCCTTTTGACACTAACACCCGCTTTACGTGGCGCTTAAACTTAAATCCGGCAAACTGGTAATATTCTTTGGTACTTTGTTGTAACACCTAATACCTCTTACCTAAAAAAACTGTTACTGGCTTTCCTAAGTCTGAAACATGGGACAACTATTAACATTATCTTGCTGTTACCTGAAGAAATTGGGTCGACGATCATCCGGCTGGTACCCGACCATGATGGTGCCGGCCTGCATCATCTTGCCCTTAAGTTTAGCACAGACCTGTGTAAAACTCAGTTTTGAATATAAAAACATTAAATAATATATGGAAAAATCGTTGTGGCTACAGGGAGTGTAAAAAAAATGTCGTTTTATGAAAACACGATGCAAGTGAATTTTTTTTTCCGAATGCAGGCATTTAACTGATAATTTGGAGAAAATTATTCGATTTAGCGTATTAAAATTGGGTATTTAATATTAACTCATTAATTGGAAAATGGGAATGAATAATAATGGAAAATCAATAATAGACAAGATATCCAACTATGCATTTTAATTTCAATCTGTCTATTGCGTACACAGATTTTTCAGATAGTACGGAATCTATATCGTATCTTTATGTACGTACAATATGAAGTACTTGGACGACCGAGCCTAGTTCGGTTCTCTAAAAAAGATTTTTAAATTAAAACAAACTGTTAGGTTTGCCGTATAAAAATAACATTCTTTACAAAAAAAAAAAATCTCTTCTGCTGTCACTCGGATTCGAACTCTGATTACGGTGGATTTCCGAAGCAACCGATTTCCATCTGCGCTATTTTTGTTTTGACAGCGCCGGCGAAAACCTTCATATTCTAGCTATATTTTTTCATTGCCTGAAATCTCAGTTAAAAAGTTTTCTATAAATAAAATCTAGCTAGATCGATTTATCGTCCCCGAAACGACCTACATACCAAGTTTCACGGAAATAGATGACGCAGTTTCCGAGATCCTGAATATATACAAATATAAAAATATACAAAAATTGCTCGTTTAAAGGTATTAGATATAGATAGATAAATTTAAATTTTTAAATTTTAAATTTAAATTCCTTGTTTGAATTAAAGTCACGGTCACTGCGTAAAAATCTTAGAACAAGTGAATTGGAAAAAAATGACTTTATTCACCAGCTAGCTTAGTTTAACTTACACAGATTAGCAAAGTCTCATCTAATGGTACTCCCATACCTGCGTGTATCGTCACGAAGTTTTGTCTATGGTCACACTAAATGCAAATGTGGGAAGACATTATCGTCATGCGTTACGAACTATCGGAATGCGTGGCGATAGACGCAGCACGATAACTTGGCTGGCGGTTTTTACACACATCAAAGGAGTTTAGCGGATTCTAATGTCAAGTCATTGCAAAGACACAGGTGTGGCAACGTATAATCTGTGTTTTTATCGGAATGATTATTGACGTTAATTTTAGCGAGATAAGTAGTCGAAGCTTCGTTTCGCAGATATGGGCGTAGCATAAGACAACAACCCAAGTTATGCCAATAGTGTAATCGGTTAATAAATAAGACCTTACTTACTTTGCCAAGCTTCAACTCCTTGTTAGCATCATGTGGGATACCCCTGAGCTGCTTCGGGAGGTACCAGAAGGAGACGTTCACCATCTCAGGTTCGAGGATCAGGTAGAACTTGTCAGGTTGTTCTTTGATGCGGCGGACCATGTACTCGGAGAGTTCCATGAGACGGTCCATAAGCCTTTCGAAACCTGAGGTACCCTGGGAGATTAACAGGCATTAGTAAGATTTTCGCTAAGACTTGACGAGAATAGAGATTTTTTTTTTCCTGTTGACCTGGAAAAGTCTTTACAGCTTCACCGAACTATGAGTAGAGAAATATCATTCCGTCCGCAGGTACCAATCCCTGCATGTATAAACGATTTTTTTAGAATTTGCTTACATTTACTGATTTTAAATTATTAACATCGACTGACAATGAAGGAAGACATCATGAGGAAACTTGAAAGTGAGAAATCTTCTTGTGGTACTACTGTAAGTGGAAAAACATAGAACTGTGAATCTCTCAAAGTTTGAAATCGCTTATACGAAGTGGGCTGGCGTGGTCATTTTACCCACACGTTCCATTGGGAAGAGACCTATGGCTCTGCAGGATAGCTGATAATGATGAACTATAGTCTATACACAGGCATTATACGAGTACTTATCCCGGACTCGTAGTCTAGTTGAAATTTTGGTTTATACTAAGTTTAGATATATCTTTCTTTTTTTTTGTTCGAAATGTAAACGCTGTTGACCTGAAAAGGTCTTTACAGCTTCACCGAACTATTTTAGACGTATCTTTTTAGGCTTTAATACGCTTTAAAAAATACGCCTCCATTAAACAAGGAGCTACCAAGTTTTTGTCGGGGTTTTAGTCTATGTTGTGGATTTTAAATTAGTGGTGTTTTACGTAATATGGTTCGGTTATTGTGCACAAGTGAAATGTTCCATCCACTTCATTTCTAATATGAAAAAAGTCAAGGCAGTCGTAAGAGCTGCCGACAGCAGTGGAAATTCGAAAGAATAGAATAACTGTGTTCTCTTTTGAATTATAAAATATATATTTAAATTTCATAATTTGTATGTTGAAATTACTATTAACTATTCTGGTTTTCACAAGCTGTTAAGATCTTGCTAAGTCAATAGCATAGTCAGTTCGAAAACACGTTATACCACGCTTCGCTAGTCTAATGCAAGCCGCGCAAGCGCAACACGATCGGTCACGCTAACTAGCATGTCATGACGTGAAATCATAAGTTTATCTCCTGCTAAAATACACCGCTCAACACGCCTATATACGTCAATAAATTATAAAAATAACTACATGAGAAAACTAAGATTCCGCCAATAACTCCAGGATTTGTTTCATTGTAACCACTTTAAACAACTTATGTTACCACGTCAAAAATACAGATGCTTATGTGTAAAGAAACGTTTTATTTTATCCGATTAGGCCTCCCTCGGCAGCGGCCCAAGCCTAGGATCGATCCCTTGGTAGGGAGCCCTTGAGGGGAGGCTGCTGGTCGTGTACCCAGTAGCCTCTCTACAGTAGGGCGATGCTTGGCGTTCATTCGCCAGGCTGCCGCAGGGGCAGTTTATCAGATCAGTGAGCATGCTCGAACCCTGGCTGCCTCTACCATGCGGCGGACGGTACACCGTGGGGTTTTAGTCCGTGCGAATCGACATAACCTACTCTCTCCCTCGGGAGGGTAGCGTATCCGTTAGGGATTTCCCCACGTTAATAAAAAAAGGGAGCCCTTGAGTGCGTTGATTGCGCGATACGGTGACACAAGAATATACATCACTGCTATAACACTACACGATCGTCCCCTCACACGTGCACGCCTACACGCTTACACATGAAAGCGGAAGGGTTTACTTTTTTCCCTTATCGAACTGAAAAATCTCTAAATTTTCCGATAATAAATATATGGAGGAGTTGTTGAGGCGTGTATGCTTGGTACACATATACGTTTCATCAACTCATACATATATGAATAGTTAGCTAGGTTAGCTATGATGCATGCAACAGGTAACAGCCAAGCCGAGGTGTGCCGTGCAACTTTGAGTTAGTAGCCAAGAATAAAATCGGATGTGTGCCTTAAGCGCTCGCCTTAGTAGTCCGGTGAAGCTGTTAAGACCTTGCTAGGTCAATAGCGTAGTCAGTTCGAGAAAAAAAAAAAACTTTTTATTTTATATATTTTTACCTTCCCACGCCACTGTAACCACAGTTTGAAGATATCGTTGTGCCTGCCGCATTGGATCACCTTGTCTCCAGTGTCGAAGGCTGGATCGTATATCTTGTCTGTCATGAAGAGGTATTCAGCAGACATAGCGTTGCAGCTTAAGAGGATGCCCTGGAATTATTATTTACAGTATATTTTCAAAGTCTTCTGTAGGCATATTGAATAGTGAATAGTCACGTTACATAACAGTTACTTATTATAAAAATAGTTTTATTCTATTTATCTGTATAATTATTGGCATAAGACCTCTTTCACTGAAGTATACATCGCAATGCAAACGATTTTTATACTAAACATTTGAACAATAAGGTACAATTTGTTTTACGCTCGACGCGGCAAGGTTCCAAATGTCATTACAATATGGTTTATGATAAATACTCGCAGTACCGCCTCTTTGGTGTATGGAGTTTAGTGTTGCGACAGCATTTTTATCGATAATTCATTGGTGAACAATTAATATTGTAAATTAGAAAGTTTGTAAGGCTTGAATGCATGCTTGTTACTCTGTGTGAAAAAAATACTCAACAAATTTTGATGAAATAAAGAAATATATCCTACACATCGTTTCACATTAATAAAAAGTAATACAAAATAACAGGAGTAATATTTGAATTTATCAAAATGTAACGGTAAGTGTTACTTAAAAAATACTGTAATGTAAAAGCTTTAAACAGGGCTTTTGTGGTATTACCTAGGCTACATATTATTAAACTGTGTTATATGGGTTAAGCAGTATTTAAACATGTACCGTTAGTAACTTAAAATCGATAAAAATTCATAGGGTTTATGTGTCAATGATGAAATTCAGTTTTAAATTAATAACTAAACCAGAATGCTGATTTTCAAGTAGGTCAAATATTTACGCATGCTACATTTTAAGGATACGCGGTTGTTGCAACAGAATAGGCGCGAAATTATAGATCTCTTGTATGATTTCTATAATGAGAGTTACATTTAAAATTGTCAAACCCTTAATGCCAAAACAATTGATTTCTAATTTCATTTTGTTTAAACGATAGCGTATAATATATAAATTAGTTTACCCTTTATATCTAATTATTATTTAACTGTATATTATTTTAATTATGTACAAAAATATAATGATGAATTTAAATATGTTTTTTTTTTTTAAATATATTTAAAAACAAAAAGCTGCAAACAGGCAGATGACCCATCTGATGGCAAGTGGTAACCATTACCTATGGAGGACTGTAACTCCAACTTTAAGAGTGTTTCAGACCCTTTTTGAAGAGACCCATGGGAAAAACCGTATCAGGTAACCCATACCATAAACCTAGCTTTGTCATAACGCATGTTTTGAATAATCTTACGCCCTACTTTACTTAATTCGGAATAATTTTGAAGTTTATTTTAATTGTGTATTTAAGACTATCGATATCCACATAGTGACATCCCTACCGCCATCAGTCGTATTTAATTAAATTCCTCTCTAGCAACACTTGTAGCATACGTTGCTAATTTACAGCTCTTACTGTCACTCGTTAACTAATTTCCAACCTTCTAACTTTGGTTTTAAGTATAAAAATCGTTTGATATCAGTGTTGAAAGGAATTTTCTTTATTTAAATCAATTTAGAATAAAAATGAATTAAGCTATGAAATTAATTTTTCGTTTATTTGAAACGCGTTTTTCTTTGGAACTATCATAGAGATTTGAAATAGCATTTTTAGGTTATATGAGCAACTAGTCCGCATTTGATAACATTTTACATATTCTCGATTAATTCTAATGGCATATACAGCACAAGCTGATATAGCTTTTAAAAGTAGATTTATCAAATTTAGTATTAGATTTATAATTATTTATATCTATGAGTCGTCGAGAGTTACCACTTACCTCATACTTGAAGTGAACTGTGGAGCATTGGAGTAAAGTCCCCATGAGTTTGTGAGGGTTCCATGTAACCGAGTCCGCTCTGAGAATAAAATTGTAATTAATTGTGGTTAATACCAATTAAATGTTTACGTAAACATCGTATTTGCAAATTAATAAAATAGTTAAATAAAATCTAATAACGTAATATTTTTGGAAAAACGCAAGTTTGTGTAATTATGTCAACATTTTGTGTTAATTAACAATAAAAGCACCCCCTTTTTGCTTGTTATACGGAACCACCATTGTTACGCTACCGTGGTCGTGTGAAAGCTTATTTACATAATTCTATATAATCAACAATCAATTGGCAATCAAGCCACCCCTTTGTAAGTTACGGGGATTACTTAAATTGATTTATTTGCGAAATATAAGGTATGATTATTGTATATTTCTGTCCAAATTATGGGAAAACATACAGAAAAGATGTAGATAATATTTTTATATATTTTTTGAAGTGATACTAGTTATAGGAGGGTAGTTAAAATTTTGGTTGCCAACCTTTTCGTATAACGAAAAGTCAAGATCACCGAAGTTAAGCAACGTCGGGCGCGGTCAGTACTTAGATGAGTGATCACCTGACAACACCGCGTCACGTTGACTTTTTGTTGTATTTTTCGAATTAAAATGATTGTAATACAAAAAAAAAACACTTCTATCGTGTGTCTTTACGACATACCTTGTTTTTTTTTTATACAGGCGAGTGCTTATGGCACTCAGCCGATTCTATTTGGGCAACTAGCTCAAGGGTGCACAGTACACCTCGACTTGGGCTGTTGCCTGATACGTGTAATTCGCGATCTATCTGAACTGAAAAAAGCATGTCGGGGTTCGAACCGTCGCCCCGTCGATCGTTCGTTCGATTATTATAAAGTCGAGAACATTACCTCTAGGCTACGGCTACCTGATTTCGCGTCATAGCATGCTAGTAAGTGTGACTGACCGTATTGAACTTGTACGGCTTGCTTCAGACTGGCGCTGCGTAGTACAACAGCCTGTGTACATGTACGGTGATATAGTTAAATACGTATTAAATACTTGCTATAAAATTGTTTCGTACTAAATGCAATACGCAAGCCCGAGGCAAGTTCGCGTTATCCTTTTTTCGCAAGTCTAACCTAACCTAATCAAAGCGAGATAAAAGAGCAAGATGGCGAACATTCAGCGAGCGCGGTGCATTTAAAACGCAATCTTTTTAAGGAAAGTATTCTATACGTATTATTTTTTTTTGTAATAACACCGGTAATATTTATTGAGATTATGCAGTGCCATTATATGTTTTATCAATTCATATACTGTATAGAAATGTGTGTAATTATTGCTTCAAGTGTTAATAGATGTGAAAACAAGATTAATCTTAATAATTTCAATATAAAAATCATGAAATTTAAATAATTCTTAATATAATTAATTTACAAAATCAAGAAAGAACACAGTTATTCCATTAATGACTGTCTCGACTTATATATTTTATTTTTTTGGATTGTGTTCACTTTATCATCTGGAACTGTGACGTCATTTTACTGGGCTACAGTAGAATATAATATTGCTGTGTTCCACAATCAATATCTGGCTATCTACTGCCTTTTTAGGTGTAATCGTGATAGTTAGATAATAATCAAGGAGCTGTTAGATATAAAGTGGGGTTTACTGTCTACCCCGTACGGGTTAGGTCGTGCGTATAACAGTTTAAAAAACGTGTTATCTAATGTTGACGCAGTTGTAGGGTCCCGCACGCGTTTTAAGCTAATCCCTCGGTTTTACTGCGGGGTTCGAAGCTTGCGTTGGCCACACTCACACCGTGTCACTTAATTTTATTTGTCCAGGAAAATTATGTTAATATACTCTAAGTTTCGAAATTTAGCATAGACGATATTGCATATTACGGCGGTGAAATAACTGAATATACTAACTATACTACAGAACTTTCATATTGCTAAATTAATTCAACCAGGTATTCTCATAACAAAAGTATATAGTATACATCGTATAATAGCGGGGCTCGGTGGACATAAGCCCGGTATGATAATAAAAAAACCTTGACCAACTATATACCTAAACTTCTCGTGAATAATCTTAACTACTGGTAAAACCCGCATGAAAATCCATGCGAAAGTTTTTGAGCATATTGTGAATAGACAGACAGACGTGGCAGAGAACTTTGTTTTGTAATATGTAGTGGTTTTATTCTAACTCGTTCATATCCTTTTATATTATGACATTCTCTTAAAAGTATCCACTCCTATATCATTTTTTCTTTTAATTTTTTGCTATATGCAAATTATACCCGAGCTAGCCGGTGAGAACTTATTGCCTACTTTTGAACCAATAAGTGCGCAGAAAGAGTCGTGACGAAAAAAACTCCTTAATCTTTTTTCGCCTAGCCCTCATATGTGTCATGCGATAAAGAACTTAATTCCAAAAAACAGAAGATTATCTTGCAAGATTTGTTTGATTGATTGTTTTGAAAAAAAAATACAATCCAAAATACACATGATTTTTTTTTAAACTGATTATGCTATTGAGCTGAGGGGCCTTCACAGCTTTACCGGAATACTAAGACGAATGGTTAAGGCACTTCGTCGCTTGGAAACAAGTTGAAGATTGCCAGAGTGACCTAACCTTGGCTTTGGCTGTTGCCTTGGATGCAACACCACGAATGTAAGCAAAAAAGTACATTAACAGTATTACGCTCCGGTGTAAATGGGGATTTTAAACAGCGCCCATGACAAACGAGAGTCCCGTCAGGCTGGTAAGTGCGGAGGTATGTAGCTTTGTTTTTTATCGGGGAATTCGAGGTGGGAGGGTGAAGTGGGAGGGGAGGATGAGGGCTGTAATTAATTGTACCGAGAATGCGGGCTGAGGGGATTAAGGGATGAGGGACTAACTGAAGTAATTCTCGATTGTGCATTTTAAAATATTGCCACGAGCAGACTCATAGCGATCTTTTAATATTATAAATTCGATAGTCATTTTTTTTTTTATTCGTTTGCTAGTTTTACATACTTTAACAACTCATAAAATTTTGCATAGTTTTCCTTTTATAATTCGCGAATCATTAAAGACTACGCTTCATGAAATTGGTATCTTAACTTTCTCCTCTTAATATATTTTGACTAGCTTCTGCCTGCGACTTCATCCGCATAGTTACTTTTGTAGGTGGTAGAGTCCCGCTGAAGCTATTTTTGGTTTCAGCATGAATGGGTCGGCTCCTCCGGGGTAGTACCACCCCTCTCACAGATAACCGACGTGAAATAACAGTGCTTGCGTTGTTGTGTTTCGTTCGGCCAGTGAGAGAGCCGGAGGCCCACGTCCCTTCCTCTTTCCTTCTTTCCCTTTCCTTCCCCTCCCCCTTCTCCCATATACAGGCTGGCAACGCACTTTCGACGTCCTTGATGTTGCTAGTGTCTATGGACGATGGTGATCACTTAACATCACGTGACCCACCAGTTCGTTTGCCTCCCTTGATATAAAAAAAAACTTTAGTCTAACGTTAACTTTAATTCGCGTTTTCGTTTACATAGAATGTGAGAACATTCTTCGTTGGGGCTCCGATCGTATTGGTCTTAGAGTGATGATATATAAACTATAGGCTACCTCGATAAATGAGCTATTTAACAATGAAAGAATCCGGCTCTGTAGTTCTTGAGATTAGCGCGTTCAAGTAAACAAACTCTTCAGCTTTATTTAGTATAGACAATTAAATGTGTGTCCGTAAAAACTTAGATAAATTAGACTTAGTATAAGACCAACATAATTTAAATACTAGAAACAGTAACAAATTCCATGTTTCAGACTCACTAAGATCAGTGACAGTTATTTAGGTAAATAGTTTTAGGTTTTATAACAAAGTCCTAAAGCACGTTACCAATTTGCCGGATAGTGAGTTCAATCACCATGTCAAACGGATTTTAATGTATGAAGGCTATTATAGGGTGGATCAATATGTGAACGATGGTGACATCTGGAAATGACGCCACTCTTCGTGCATCCAAATCTAATGTAATTATCTATATTTGTAAAAAAATGTATCATGAAAAGATAAACTAAATCGGGTTTCTTGCTGGTTCTTCTCGATGACTGGGTTGTTTAACCCAACCGGTGGTAGCTTTGACGTTCATAAACGCCTTTTTAGGGCCTAAATTGAATAGAGTATTTTTAATTTTGATTTCCATCTATAAAAAAAAACTGTTTCCGAGTTACAGTCGACATATGCATTAATGGCATTAATGCAAGCAAAGCTTTTAGTAGAAATTAATATTTAATCATTGTTCCCAGATTTTAGGTTGAGTAGAATTTAAAAAATATTTCGATTTCACTCACAAGGTGTCACAATGAATATTAAATTCACGGGAATAATATTAAACAACATATTTATATCAGAACGTATGAAAAAAAATAAAGTGATTGTTTTTTTTGGAAGGCTAACCTTCGATACTATTGAACTGTTTTGGCCTGACTTTTACTGCAGTTAGAAGACTTTTCGAAATATTATCAATTTACAATATCATGAAGCTTTTTCATAAGAATATTAATTAGACATAATAAAATGTAACGTAAATTTCTTGCGATTAGTTCAATGCTATAGAACTATAACAAGATGGTGGCCCGCTTCTTAGGATTTCCCAGGAAGTTTTTGTGACAAGTCAAAATCTATGCTTCTGTGGTATTATTTTCCATCCACTACACTCGTGCACAATAACCAAATTATATTAGGTAAAACAATACCAACGTTACAAAATATAGAACCAAAGAGCACAAGTTTATAAATAAAAAATTCACAGCATGACATTCCAAGTTCCCGCCAAAAACTCTTTGACATTAAAAAAAAAATCTATGACATTTTTTTTTAATCTATATTTTCGATAAAGCCTACACTGGAAACTAATTTTTAAAGCATCGACTGAGTGTCTTAAGCGCTGCCTTAGTAGTCCAATGAAGCTGTTAAGACATTGCTAGGTCAATAGCGTAGTCTTTTGAAGAAAAAGAAAAAAAAAAAATTAAAGCTGTACGACAAAATATATATCCATAAATGCACTTTTGTACGTCTTTAGGATAAACACGGAATATCTGGATTAAATTAGGAGCAATCAATGAATTCACAGAAGTATCGCTTGAAGAAGTCTTCCCTCTATAATCTGATTGAAATCCTATGTTCCATGTTTGCAGAGGCTTTGGTATTGACGTGTGAACTCTCATGTTAGGATGACAGCCGCTACGGGCGGTACAAGAGGGTTACATTTTAGTACTTACAGGGTTGCCACCTCAAGTAATCCTTTTTATAATTCAATATTAATATGATATTAAAGGTTGAAGAAAAATGACAATTTTTGCATACGTGGTAATGTTAGGTTTGTACTGATTAAGCCTCGGTGTTATCCTCGCACCCTTTGACCGTTTGTACAGGAATTGCCTTTGGAAAAATTTTACACAACCCCACAGGCGTTGGCCACTTAGCAAGGCCTCAGCTTGCTGTTTTAAGATCGAAGGTCAGGTATTAGACCTTACCCTGACGAATTGAAGAGAAGCGCAATAAACACTAATGGTCTTAATCACATGGGTTTGTATATGACTTGCCAGGAAAATGGATGTGTCCCGTGTTCACCAAAAAACAGAAAAGCTATCTGATACAACCATGGCATTAGCATGTACCTTAAGGAATTAACTTTGAAATTACAGGCCTTTAATTCAAGTTATTAATTAGGTAATGGTATCAGAAAATGTTGCATCATCATTCTATTGCACCACGATGATTGTCAAAAGTTCAGTACAAAAAAGAATTATAAGTATGTCATAATTTCTAAAATAATATGCACTATCAAACACACCAACTTTGTTTGTTTTCTACTAGAAAAAGAAAACTCTTTCCAACATTTTTCTACGGAAAAATATGCGATTTTTTTACTGCTCTAACTGTATGTTTATATGTGTATGCATTTGTTTTGTAGAAAATATTTTGTATCAAGTTTTTACACAATTTTTGAGTGATTTTGGGAGCAGGCAATTTTAGCCAACGTTGGCAATGTTCATTAACTTCAAGCATTCACCTTAATATTTTTGATTGTTTAAATTTTTTCGCACGCTTACCCACGCATTTTAAATCTACTATAATTTTATTTAAATACAAAGGCAAAAACATCTTAATGATGGGCATACCCAGTACGAATTTTGAAATAAAACGCGTAAAAGGAGGGGCCAACTTCCCGGAGCTAAGTGTCAGCCCTAATGCCGGTACGGTTGACCGCGCCCGTCTCTCGCATTTGGCCGGATTCGGCGTATTTTATAAGCTCGCGTTTAGACCCTTGATTGATTGATGCTAATGTCTGCATAATATTAATTACTAGCCTCTGCCCGCGACTTCGTTCGCGTGGAATAGATACACTAACACCAACACTAACACGCAGCAGTTCTCAAAAGGAAAAAACATCCCGATTTTGAAACATTTTTCATCTGTGCTCCGCTCCTAATGATCTTAGCGTGATATAACCTATAACCATTCTCGACGAATGAGCATTGAAAGAGTTATTCAAATCGAACCAGTACTTCCTGAGATTACCCCCTACAACGTCACAACATCACAACGTCACAAACTCACAAACTTTACCTCAATGTAATATTAGTATAGACATATAGATTATTAATACCTACATTTCAATAGACAGTTTTTGACAAGGAATCTATTATTTACTCTCAGATAGCAAGCCTTCCAACTTACATAACACTTATTGTTATGTTTGATCAATTTATGTTTTTGTAAAGATTCGATAAAAACAGTTGTGTAATTTTCGCGTGATATGGTAACATATTTGATTTACAAAAATATATTAGCGAGTTATTGTTAGGATCTTAGTCTGTCACGTAGTGGCTTTCATATTTTATTCCATAATCTTGTGTTATTTGACTCTATATTTTGTAATATTGATGGCCTTTTACGTAATATAGTTTGGTTATTGTGCACAAGTGAAGTGGGTAGGAAATAATACTACGGATCATGAATTCTGAGATGTCACAAAAAAGTCTTCATGGAAAATTCTAACAAGTCAGCCACCATTTTCTTAGAACATTGAAATTATCACAAGACACTCTTAATATTGTTATCTACTTAACAATGGTAGTGATAATATAGTGGTTGCCAAATATAGAAGGTATATTGGTGCTGGTTATCTCATGTTTCAGGTTTACTAAGACGAGGAACAGTTTCTAGGTAATTGTGTTAGGTTTTATGACAAAGTTCCACAGCATATTATTGATTTACCAGATATGCCAATGTAGGTGGTAGAGCCACGCTGAAACGATTACTGATTTCAGCATGAATAGATTGGTTCGCACGGAATAGTATCACCCGACCCACAGAAAACCGACAAGAAGTAAGTGCTTGCATTGTTGAGTTTCGTTCGGTCAGTGAGAGCGCCGGAGGATCATCTTCACTCTCCTCCTCCTTCCCCCCAAACACAGGCTGACAAACGTACTAGCGAATCCCCTGGTATTTTAAGTGTATACGGACGACGGTGATTACTTAACATCAGGTGACCAGCCTGTTCGTTTCCCTCCTATGAAATTAAAAAAAATGTTTCACATCTGACAGGCGTCCCGTGACGAAATGCCGCCAAGCACACCGCGCTTGTGCCTATTTGAGTTTTTGTATTTAATATAGATGCAATAAAATAAATAAACAGTCATTATTTTATGGAACAAATTTGTAATGCTTTATCCTTTCTTTATGCCATATCTAATTCCTGTCGTAATCTGTTCTTTTATGCATATAACTTATATAAAGCAATTTCGATGTTTCACATTTGCCAGAGGTCTCGTGACGGCTCAATTTTTTTTTGTAATAACACCGATTGTGTCATTTTACTTGTCTACTTTTCTCTCGTACTTAAATCGCGTCGTACCATTGAAATTATAATAACTTTTTATAGAACGAGCCGATCTTCCTGAAACCGAGACTAAATCATAGTCGAGGATATGCTTTATGATTTTTTGGTGAGGTTTTATTGTGAACGCAACACTTTAGCAGTGATGCGCGTTTTGAGAAATGGAGAGACAGATAGAAATTTATAAAAATGATTGACGTGTATTTAATTACATATTGCGTGACACCTGTGTTACAAAGTAAACCTTCTTGTATTTCAAAAATAGAATTGGGTACATTTTGTATATATATATTGTTTTACTACATTACATTAGTTGTCATTTAAAATGACAACATGTGTTTTATTTCAACCTGCATGAATTTTGTTCGAAAAAAATGTAAAAAGTACACCACATAGATACTCATATATCGTCACTACACCTGGTGGGAAGAAAAAAAAAAAATGTGTTTTATTTCATTGGCGACGAAGTGAAAGTTTTTATAATGAATGATGAACAATTTGCATATTTCCTGAGTGTACAACAGGCACAGCAGGAACAAATTACACAATTATTAAAATTATTGATACCCAAGATACATTTGGAAAATGTTACATCGGACGACGATACAAAAGGCGTGACGAACGCCTCATCTCCAAAATGTGTGGGTAAAATGAATATATTTAAGAATTTTAACATTGATAAATTCAACCCTCAGCCATGCAAAGTTGAAGACTTTCAAGAATTTTTCGAAACCAAGTGCAGAATATTTAATATTTCCGATGAAATGTTAAAGAAAGATTTACTCCTTAATTCTTTGACGCCGAAAATTTTTCACGAGGTAAAAGTAGCACTTACACCTAATTTTGAATCAAGCAGTTACAAAGACATATCTATTAAGCTTTTGGATTTATTTAGAGTAAAAAAAACAAAATATAGAGCTTTAACAGAATTTCGGAAGTGCATTCGGGAAAAATCCGAATCCATGGAGCATTATGCAAACAGACTTAAAAGTCTAAGCTATGCTTGTGGCTATAAAGACACACTATTAGAACGGCAATTACGCGACCGTTTTGCTACAGGCTTAAATCACCCAGAACTTGAGACTAATCTTAAACAGAAATGGCCCGATCTACAAGAAAATAAGGGAGGAAAAATGAATGAAGTTACTTTTCTCCAAATTTTTAAGTTCGCCCAGTCTCGTGAACAAGCTGAACATGACCAGCCGAGTCAAAATGTTAACAAAATCCAGAGGAATAACACAAAAACTGCAGAAAACCATATAAGCATACGCAAACTACCTTCTAATGGATGTATAAGATGCGGTAAGAAAATTAAACATAAAATTTTTGAATGCTCAGCCAAAAATCACACTTGTGCAGAATGCAACAAGAAGGGGCATTTTGAAAGTTGCTGTATTAAAACTAAACGTGCTTATATATCACCTGTAAGGAAATTTAACAAACCCAAACTACAGAAAATTACCGAGAATAATTCATCGCACATATCGCATACGTCTACAGAAAACAGCGATGATGATAATGATGATGATGAACTTGTATATAATGTGACAGGAACCTCCCAAAAAGGCTGTAAACAAATCGATGTACTAATCAATGGTTTAAGTTGCACAATGGACTGGGATCCTGGTTCCACCTATTCAATTATTAACACTGAACTCTGGAGGAACATAGGATCACCTAATCTAACTATAGCTCCTAAATTAAAAGCGTACGGCAACAACAAATTGAAGGCAGAAGGTCTTACGGACGTAACAGTAGAACTGTGTGGACAGCAGAAAATATTACCTGTAGTAGTAATGAAAAACGCTAAACCAATGCTTTTTGGTCTACAGTGGAGTGAGATGTTTCAGATGGAATTTCCTAAAGCTGTTTATTCCATTAAAAGTACCCATCAAGATTTTTCAACACTTCAACAGGTCCCTAATAAATATGCAACATTGTTCGATGGTAAATTAGGAAAAGTAGTTAACTACCAAGTTAACATCCACGTCAAACCAGGAGCGGAACCAGTACATCTACCAGCCAGACCAATCAAATTCAGTTTAAAGAAAAACATTGAACAAGAATTGGATCGTCTTGTTAGAGAGGGGATTATTGAAAGCGTAGATCCAAATACTACTCCTATAGAGTGGGCTACACCCACTGTTAATGTTCTTAAACCAACAGACGACATCAGAATTTGCGGGGACTACAGTACCACAATAAACCGTGTATTGATTAAACATTTACACCCCATACCCATTTTTGATCAACTCCGTCAGACTCTCTCGAATGGCAAAATATTCTCAAAAATCGACCTTAAAGACGCTTATCTTCAATTTGAAATAGCCCCAGATTCAAAGAAATTTCTAATCTTATCAACACACAAAGGATACTTTTCATATAACAGAATGCCTTTTGGCATTTCAACAGCTCCTTCAATTTTTCAACATTTCCTTGATCAACTACTAGGAGATATTCCAAACGTAGCAATTTATTTTGATGATATTGCCATAACAGGACATACGCTAAGAGACCACCTACATACACTGTCAACAGTACTTGACAAACTGCAGACAGCTGGTTTGAAAGTAAATTAAAAAAAAATGTTATTTTCTCAAAAAAGAAATTGAGTATCTGGGACATATGATCGATCAAAAAGGAATACATCCAACAAAATCAAAATTAGACGCAATTAGGAAAGCTCCAGCACCAACCAACTCCAAAGAGTTACGATCTTTTCTGGGCTTAGTAAATTTTTATGAACGTTTCATTCCACATCTTCATGGAATGTGTTCAGATCTACATGAGTTGACTAGTAGCAAACATACATGGCGATGGACTGATGTCGAAAGTCAGATTTTTGAAGACATTAAGTTGCACATTGCTAATTCTAAGCCTTTGATAGCATTTGATGAGAAACGCCCTCTCTTTTTAGCTTGCGACGCATCGGAAAATGGTTTGGGTGCAGTACTTTTTCACAAGGATAAAAGTATCGAACAGCCTATAGCTTTTGCTTCACGAAAACTCCGCCCTGCTGAAAGCAAGTACTCTGTCATAGACCGTGAAGCCTTAGCCATATTATTTGGTATTAAAAAGTTTGATCAATACTTAAGAGGGACCAAATTCACTTTAGTAACTGATCATAAGCCGTTGATTTACATACTAGGCACACAACGTTATTTACCAAAATTGGTTAATAATAGACTTGTCAGATGGGCGTTATTGATCGGAAGCTATCAATACAACATTTGCTATCAAAAAGGAGTAAATAACATCTTAGCCGACTGCCTTTCAAGGCTACCAAACCCCGAAACAAAGCCTTCTAAGGTTGAGGGTTCCGTTCATAAAATCAGTACACAACTTCTCGGGATTAGAATAACTGATCTTCAATTATCAGAGCAAAAACTAAGAGAGGAAACTTTAAAGGATCCTGTTCTTTCAAAAGTTTGTACCTTTTTAAAAACAGGGTGGAGAGAACTTGACTACAGTCATGACATGAAACATTTCTACAGAAAACGTTTCGAATGATCTATTGAAAACAAAATTATCATGTGGCAAGGAAGAATGGTTATACCTGAAAGACTTCGAAGATCAGTTCTTACATATCTTCATAGAGGACATCCCGGAATATCAGCTATGAAAGCTCTTTCACGTTTTTATGTGTGGTGGCCTTCTCTTGATGAGGATATTGATGCATTTGTTAAGAGATGTATAAAATGTCAAGAGAATCGCCCTTGCAACTCTGAGCTTCCAGTTTTCTCTTGGTCTATACCAGAAGAAGTATGGGAGAGAATTCATATTGATTTTGCAGGGCCATTTGAAGGTACTTACTGGCTAATTTTATGCGACGCGCTATCGAAGTGGATAGAAGTACGACCTATGAAAGACATAACATCAAAGAGTCTTTGTCATGCGTTAGACAAAATCTTTTGCACCTTTGGCTTACCTCGAATAATTGTCTCAGATAATGGACCACAATTCACATCCTACGAATTTAAAGAATACTGTAGGAATCAAGGTATATTACACATCACATCGTCTCCATATCATCCGCGCACTAATGGCTTAGCGGAAAGAATGGTGAGAACTTTCAAGACAAGAATGAATACGAACAATGGAAGTGAACTTAAACAACATTTATTAGAATTTTTATTTACATATAGGAACACTCCACACACAACGACGGGAATTTCTCCTGCCCAAAAGATGTTTGGTCGACAGCTAAATTGTCTATTATCTAATATTCGGCCAGATAAAAGAAGACAACAAAAATATCAACAGGTGAAGACAAATATTATGAACTCTGACCCAACTTACCATCCAGGTGAAGACGTTTACATTAAAACAAAACAAGAAAAAAAATGGCAACCCGCTACTGTGAGGACCCGTAAATATAGATACTCATATATCGTCACTACACCTGGTGGGGAGGAAAAGCGAAGACATGCTGATCACATTAGACCTCGAACTTCACCTATAACAACATTTCCTAATATTGAAGAACCTCATGAATGCACTGTTAATTCTTCTGTTGATCCACCTCTATCAAGTTTACCTGCAAATACGTCACCTACAACCACGTTGGCAACATCCTTGCCACCAGTCTCCACATCCACATCACCAGCACCTATATCTCCGTCACCAGCATTCACATCCTCAACATCAATCCTCAATGCATCTCAACCAAGACGTAGTCAACGTCAAACATGACCACCACGTCGACTGATTGAAGACTTATAATTTAGATGAGGAGGAATGTTACAAAGTAAACCTTCTTGTATTTCAAAAATAGAATTGGGTACATTTTGTATATATATATTGTTTTACTACATTACATAAGTTGTCATTTAAAATAAAAAAAAAAAAAAAAATGTGTTTTATTTCAACCTACATGAATTTTGTTCGAAAAAAATGTAAAAAGTACACCACATTACATTTACATTGTTATAAAAGTATATCACATTACATTTACATTGTTATAAAAGTACATCACATTACATTTACGTTCTTATAATATGTTTATAGCTTACCTCTCAATGCCGGTGAGACGCGGATGGCGATATTTCTTGGAAAACAGTAGACCACCGCCCCATGCAGCCTGGTGAGTTAACCAGAAAATTAAGTGTTCAATGAATCATATATTTTTTTATATAGTAATAAAAAATTGTAATACAGACACCGAGCGTTTCAAAGCTTATATCATCATCAACTTCTTACCCTTATCTCACCTAAACAGGTCCTGTACATCTCACCAGATTAGGCCCCTCTCGGCAGCGGCTCAAGCCTAGATCCGTTTCCTCGGCGTGGAGCCCTTGAGTACGCTGCTCACGCGATACAGTGACACAAAATCTTACATCACTGCTACAACATCACACACATCACTTATACACACGTGCACTCCTACACGCTTACACGCTGTTTTTCTTTTTCAGAGAAATAAACGACAAAGAGTCCTTCTACCCTTATTTTTCCCTATCCTATATAGTTTAGAGGATTTTTTCCGACACAAAATACATATAGGAGTTGTTGAGGCACGCATGCTTGGTACACATGCATGTTTCAATAATTCATATATGTACGTATATCTTGATAGCTTAGGTTATCTCAGATAGGTCGCAATTTTTGCACAAAACAAGTGACAGCCCAAGCCGATGTGTGCCGTGCACCCTTGAGTTAGTAGCCCAAACATCCCAAATCGATTGAGTGCCTTCAGCGCTCGCCTCAGTAGTTCGGTGAAGCTGTAAAGACCCTTCCAGGTCAGCAGCGTTTTCTGTACATTATGTTTTCTTTTTCCGCTCTCCCCTGTCAGTTGCCATCTCAGTAATCAGACCTTTTTATACACATTCTTCACATAATCCATTCATACCATTTTTCGATCTTCCTCTACTCTAATATCCGTCCATTTTCATACTCAAAACTTTTCTAGTTACATGGTCTTCATCTCATGACATGCTCGTAGCATGCTAACCTATTACTCCTCAGCTTCTCTGTCACTGATGCATCTTCAATCTTCCTCTGGGATATTAATCTTATCCATTCTAGTCCCAAAATTGTTACTTGTTATACTTTGCAATAACAGCTATATATCAATAATGAAATACGTCGTTATGTTATTTAATAATAAGGACCTGGGCGACCGAGCCTGCTCGGTTCTTTTAAAAACATTTTTAAATTAAAATAAACTGTTTGGTTTGTCTTATAAAATAAACATTTTCTTTTACAAAAAAATAATATTCAGATATATGTCTCTTCTGCTATTACTCGGATTCGAACTGGGGTTACACGGATTTACGAAGCAACCGATTTTCATCTGAGCTATTTTTGTTTTGACAGCGGCCGCCAAATGTACCTATATATTCTAGCTATATTTTTTCATTGCCTGAACTCAGTTTTATAAAGTTTTCTGTGATGAAAATCTAGCTAGATCGATTTATCGTCCCCGAAACTACCTACATACTAAGTTTCACGGAAAAAGATGTCGCAGTTTCCGAGATCCTGAATATACACAAATATAAAAATATACAAGAATTGCTCGTTTAAAGGTATTAGATTGTTATTTTAAACTGTTGTTAGTTATTCTCTTGTTGCATTGTATTTTGTAAAAGGGATACAATAAATAAATTTTTTTTCTTAACATTGTGACTTTCACTGTGTGATTCGTGAAATGGTTACTCGTTCCCGCCTATGGATTGCTGTGTTTTGCTTGCTTATTAACACATTACGATAGCGCCGGCCGACTATTGTCATTGCAAATACTAATAACGTGCACTCAGAATAATTATATCTTCTATAATGTATTGTTCAACGCATAATTAATATAGTGTGGCTTTCCATAAGACCGCTCGGGAATTTTTGGCAGGATCTTTGAATGTTGATTTAATATTTTATCCATAATTTTGTGTTATTTCACTCTATATTATAAAACATTGGTTGTATTCTGTGTAATATAGTTTGGTTATTGTGCACAAGTACTAAAGCGGATGGGATAGTTATGGTACGGAGCATGGATTTTGACTTGCCACAAAAACTCCCTGGAAAGTCCTAACAAGAGGGCCGCCATTTTGTTAATGCATTGAAATGATTGCAAGAAACTTGTAATATCATATACCTACTCGATAATGGCAGTAATAATCTATTAGAAGGTTAGTTGCCGAAAAAAAAGAATGCGTCTCTCTTGGTGACGTTCTCCTTGGTATCATAAATTTGTTATAGGTTCAGTTGACTTACATCGACATGAAGCCACATGTCATACTTCTGGCAGATGTCAGCTATCTCCACCAGTGGGTCAAAGGCGCCCAGCACCGTAGTGCCCGATGTCGCGTTCACGAAGAATGGAACCTGCGTACAAGGATTGATTTCACTATGTTATTCATTCTATTATTATCTATCACGTTTTAAAATGAACCTATACAAAAAACTCTATTCCGAACATCGAAATCCCCAAGACAGGTGGAGACTTGGTCGACCTTTTTTATAGTAGCACGCCAAAGTAACAGCTCTATGCTTGATGGTAGATACAGTACGATCCGAAAACAATGGCGACCACCGAGAAACAAATTATCCATCGTCAGTCGCCACTGTGATGCCGGTCTGTGGTAATGTCTCTTCACGTTACGCTTGACGAACCCCATGTTATTGGAGGGACGGACCACACTGGCCGGAAGATTCTTCCATAGTTTGACGGTACGGCAAAGATAAGATATTGCGAACGTTTTAGTTCATCCCATATATAATTAACCGTAAAACTGTGCTTCAAAGCCTAGCGTGCGTGATTCCGTCAGTGAACACGCTCAGTGAGTCTTACGTCCCTGAGTAACTAAAGCGGCCCTATATTATCTGTTATGTCTGCGGCCTACGCAGATCTGACCAAGACCTGTTTTTTATATTGGGTTCCATTGGAGTGAGGCGAATAGGGAAGCCACTGATAGAACGAGATGGAAAAGCATCTCTGACCTCTGCTTCAACAGTTTCGGGATATAGGGTTTTAACGAGGCAAAAGAATCCGAACACTGAAAAATTATCTGGAGCATTTTGGAATTGTCTTGAGATATCTCAAATGAAATCGTAATAAATAAATCAAATTATGAAGTCTTACTAGAGACTTCTACCCCTCGTTTTATTGGGTATATAAGCATGTATCTGTGCAATCGACAATACTTCTACTCTGAATTTGGCAGCCTTGTAATATTTAAATTTGACTTCCATTTCAAGAGATGCAAACACTCTAACAATTTATTTATAAATAGGCAGTGAGCAAATGAATAAGAACATCTCCCTCCTCTGTTTCTCAGCTGATTTTGTTTATTCTTTTTTATTTTGCAGCAATTTACGAGCTTACTATTATCATATAAAAAAGTTGGAAAAAGTATTATTTTCTCTATAGTCGAAGTTCGACCACAGACGAGCGATGGTATAATAATCGCAACTGATATAAAAATTCTCACATGTCCTCTATCCTTATGGTGGCGGACGAGTCGCTCCAGTTGTGAGGGCATCATCCGGCCGCGCTCGTCTGATGGCACGCAGACGCAGTAATCTGTACCCAGTCCGCCAACAGATGCGCATGACTTCACCGAGTAGTGACACTGGGGTGCAATATATGAAATAAATTATACATCCATTAAATTTGTAACTAAAACCTAACCTACCAATTGCATCGTCAGTCACGTCGGTATTAGACATTGGTCTACTACACCGACGTGACTGACGGCTTAATTAGTAGGTTCATCCATCGGGCCGTGGATTCTCCGGCGCGATTGTGATTTATATTTTATATCATATAGGAGGCAAACGAATATGTGGGACACCTATTGTTAAGCGATTACCGCTGTCCATAGACACTAGCAGCACCAGAGGACTCGCAAGTGCGTTGCCAGCCTGAGTTTGGGGGAATGGAGAGAAAGTAAAAGGGAAAGGGAGACGAGAGGGGAGATGGGTCTCCGGCACTCTCACAGACCAAACGAAACGCAACAGTGCAAGCACTGTCACTTCACGTCGGTTTTCTGTGAGAGGGATTTACAAATGGCTATAAAAGAGGAAAATGAAGCCACCATAAAGGCAATAATTTCCATTAAAATTCTAGTATATAATAAATAGTTAGGTAAAATAATAGCAATAGTTGTTCACAATTAAAACGATTTTAACATAATTAATACAATAAATGAAAGTACAAAGAAGGTGCGGATCAAGAGTCTGCAGAAATAACTGAGAAAACTGGTTAGTTTAAAGCAATAACTTGTTGTTAAGCACCAATTTTAATGGCGGAATACTGTGCAGACATACTTTTTTTTTATCTATTGATAAAAAATACTGAACTCGTCTGTCATAATAGCAAAGGGGAAACAAGTACAACTTTGTCTTTATACCTATATAATGGTCGTGTCCACGGTTTCATTCACGAAGATTGATAACGGTTCGCAAACTACGATTTCCAGGAAGTTATGTTCTTCACTGAAGATATTTTGTTAGATAGATCATTTTTGCTAGATACAAGGTAAGTGTCAGATACTATGTTTAGAACAAACAAAAGGAAAAAAGATAGGGACAGCGATTACACCACAAGTATGACTGAGATAGATTCTCTTTGTTTATCTTGATTTGCAGTTAAGCTATTAATAAAATCAGAGGTTACCTGATCTGAAGTAAACATGACCAGTTGTCCCGGAATGCTTGACAATCCCTTCTCTTTATACTGTGGGAATTTGTGATGACGGGCAGCCAAAAAAGCGTAAAGATTAGACACCGAGCCACCTGTGGATTATATATATATATATTTAATGTATTTTATGTATTCTTTTTTAGTAAAGTACAAATTGGTTGTAGGTCGTCAGCACTTGACTTTGTGACGAGATAAAAATTATACAAACAACACAAATCTCTGGGTGGAGTTTTTTGCAGGATCTTAGTTTCTCATGTAGTGGATTTTATTTTTGATTCATAATCTTGTGTTAATTCACTCTATATGTTATAATATTGGTGGTGTTTTACGTATAGTTCCCTAATTGTGCAGTGAAGTAGACGGGAAACAATACCAAGGAGCATGAATTCTGAGATGTCACAAAAACTCCCTGGGTTCTAACATGGGAGCCACCATCTTATTAGAATATTGATACGTTTACAAGGAACTTATAATACTATTACATACTTGACAATGGCAGTAATCATGTAGAAGACTAATTGCCTAACATAAAATAAAGAACCTCCGGGTTAAAGACTTCTTCCCGACGGAAGGTACAGGCCTCATAACTACACCACCCTACAACGAATGGGCAATTTAAAATTCCTAGAGTTTTACAGATCTATATTTTTTTCCCAAATACAGTAGTATTGCAAGAACTTTTCTTTGATTCAAGGTCCCTTTAGGGTATTGTTTCAATGTTTTCAGTATTTCGTTAACAGTATTAATAGTGCCAAGTTCCTGAATTGCATCGCCAAGTCCTCGAGCCAAAATCACGTTTACGCGCACAAATAGATGTTTCACATGAAAAGTGCAGAAAGACCTAAAGAAAATGTGAACAAACCTGGAGCCAGAATCGAGTCACCACCTTTCCACCCGATCATGTTCCTCATCTTCTCCAACACGATGTTCTCCATGAGGATGAAGACTGGGGCAATCTCGTAAGTAAACATGTTGGTGTTGGCCGCGGCAGTGAGCCATTCACCGGCCAAGGAGATGATGTCTAAGCCGCAGGATAGTTGGTTAAAGAAGTGGGGGTGACCTGGACAAACGTGTAGAAGAATTGCTTTAGTCTGTCTTATGGTAATATATTTAGACGTAGTTCCAAGAGGCTAGGATTTAGATGCGACCTTGAAACACCAGAACCAATCTTTATAGGTTCTGCGAAGGACATACGAACGTAAAAACATTACTACTGATTTTAAATAAGTAGTCTGATGAGTTAAGACCTTGCTAGGTCAATAGCGTAGTCAGTTCGAGAAAAAAAAAATTACACAACTAGCTGACCCGGTCACATGTTGCTATGACTCAGTTATTATATGTTGGATTAAAAAAGGAATTCAAAATTAAAACGTGGCGCCATCTATGACATATCTATAAAATAATTTTCTGTCAACAAACTAATTTAAAGCGCCATCTTTTTGAGACTGATAGAACTTACAATTAATAACAATAATCAACATTGACGATCAGTTAATTTGTAATTGAAAAATATTGAGGCTGTTAGGTAATCTAAACATAAATGATAAATAATCTTTCAAGTTGGACCAAATTATACAGAAATGCAATTTTTTTTTTCGAACTAACTACGCTATTGACCTAGCAAGGTCTTAAGAGCTTCACCGGACTAGTAAGGCGAGCGCTTGTGGCACTCAGCCGATTTTTATTTTGGCAACTAGCTCAAGGGTGCACGGCACACCTCGGCTTGTGCTGTTTGCCTGATACATGCAATTCACGACCTAAGAGTTATTGAAACATATATGTATACCAAGCATACATACCTCGACAACTCTTATATGTATTTTGTGTCAGATAATTTTTCAAAACTATTTCAGTTCGATAAGGGAAAAAATAAAACCCTTCCACTTTTATGTGTAAGCATATGTACGTGCACGTGTGTGGAAGTGATATGTGTAATGTTGTAGCAGTGATGTAAGATTTTGTGTCACTGTATCGCCCGAGCAGCGAACTGAAGGGCTCCCCGCCGAGGGAACGGACCTAGGCTTAAGCCGCTGCCGAGGGAGGCCTAGTCTGGTGTGCGGGAGCGAAATTTACCCCCAGACCACGGCGGCGTGACCTGTGGTTACGCGGGCGTGGGCGGTAGCACACTCTGTTTGGAGAGACAGGCTGGTACTGATCGTTCACTGCCGTTATTTCATCAGGAGGGTCGGTAAAAATATGTCGCGGACGTCTTCTATAGTGCGGAGCGTTCGGTACGGGTTCGTATTGTGCGGCGGATACCACTAACTGACTGGGAAGAAATGGAAACTTCGAAGGATATCAGTTGGGTAGTTAATATAGTTCAGCGTGAACAAACTTTATGACACTGGATTCTTTTATATTAAGATATATGTACAGAAATGGAGTCATAATGATCCTCCATGTAAATGCCTTCTTATATTAAAATATAAGTTTTGGGTCCTTAATATAGAACCTAACGCTATTACCTGAGATGTTTTTATTGGTTTTACTGAGCTTAAAACAGGTTGGATGGATAAGGCATCAATCGATTCGTTTTTTTATGTCATAGGAGGCAAATGACCAAGCGGGTCATCTGGTGTTAAGTGATCATCGCCGTCCATAGACAAGGGCAAGGGCAAGGGCAGGGGCTATGGGAATACACATCGTTCCAGAACCGTTCTGTGGAATACCCAAAGCCTAGCTCCTCTGACCCTTAGAAACCATTACAATGAAGAAGCTAAAATATTCTGGCACAACTTGCCAGGACAAAACCATTCCAAAGAACTCATCAGGGCATTTAACCAGCGATATGCTGGTAAGGCCCTGTCACTCGGTAGGAATCAAATACGGGTTTTAGTGAGAGCACTCACTGGACACTTGTCTTAAAAAGCACTTGTACAACATTGGTGTCCAGAGCACAAGAGAGTGCAGATTTTGTGATAATGCAGATGAGACCCCCAAACACCTCTTGTGCGAATGTGATCCACTAAAGCCTACACGAAACCGGATTTTGCTCTCAGCCAAAAAAGTCCTGCAGTTCCTAAATACTATAGGTCTAGGCGGGGAGCTTAAGTAACATAGGGCGATCACAATAGATCACTACTGGTCGCAGTGATACATGACCAAGGCCTGCATAGCCCCATTCTCCAGAATAAAAAAAAAGCTATTGGCCTTGCAAAGCCTTTACAAAGGCTATATTAATGTGTATTTATTACAAAAATACCGTAAAAAAAAGCTATCCTTTTAGTAACAAAAGGCATGGAAAATCCCACCCTTAGATTCCCGAAATAAGCAGATAAATCGGATATAGTTTAATTTCCTGATACGGCGATGATGTCCAAGATATCTGCGGCAGGATGTAATAGCACGCGCCATTGCGTCAAACAATCGTTCATGTTTCTTTTTAAATAATATTTGGGGGACAATGTCGTAAACGGCTGACTCTTTTGATTCAAAAGATGTAGGGTGAGTCATTCAATAGTTGACTATTTAGGTTTTTTTCAACTATATCTATAACTAATAGTGGATTTCATTTACAGGTGACAGATTACATTTTGTAACTAATTATGTTTTATTTGATTGTTTAATCTACATAATTAGAAAGTAAATCGAATGTGTCTGTACTTTTTTTTTACTTTATTTTTGGCAATCTATCTTTCAGATTATTTCTGCCATTGTCACGTAGTCAATAACATTACAAGCGTCGTGCGATCACTTCAATATTAAGCGTTGTGTGAGCCAATATTCTAACAAGATATGGATCCCTTGTTAGAACCTTCCTAGGAGTTTTTGTGGTATCTCAGAATTTCATGCTCTGTGGTATTATTTTCCATTCACTTCACTTATGCTCAATAAACTAACTATATTACGTAAAACACCACCAAATTTACAAAATATAGAGTCAAACAACACAGGATTATGAATAAAATATAAAACACGCTACATGACAGACTAGAATCCCGCCAAAAACTCCGTGTCTGTACTTTATAGATTTTACTGAAGAAAAAAAAAATGTTGTAGGAGTAAGTAATAAAATACAATTCAATCAACTATAGAAATATCTGTTTGTCTGTCTGAACACGCATCAGTGCTAAAGTATTGAGTTCACAATGAAACCGCACCAAGAAAATCATAAAGCATGCTTTAGAGTAACATTTAGTCATTTGTTTCATTAAAATCAGTTCAGTCTATCAATAGTCATTGTAATTTTAAGAACGACGCGACTAAAGTACGAGATAAAGGTAGATAAGTAAATAAACTCAATATATTCAGATGATTATTCATTAGATTCAATGCGAACGGAGCCGCGGGCACAATTAGTATTTCATAAAAGCTAAACGATGACGTCAAAAAATTATTATTCTTTTTTTATTTTGACAATAAATCCTCGATAATAATTAATGTAATGTTTAGTAGGAGGTAGAGCCACGCTGAAGCTATTATTGGTTTCAGTATGAATGGGTCGGCTCCTCCGGGGTAGTATCACCCTCTCACAGAAAACCGACGCGAAGTAACAGTGCTTGCATTGATGCGTTTCGTTCGGTCAGTGAGAACGCCGGAGACCCATCTCCCCTCCCCACCCTCTTCTTTCCTTTCCCCTCTCCCTTTCCCTTTCAATTCCCCAAAAACAGGCTAGCAACGCACTTGCGACTCCTCTGAGGTTGCTAGTGTTTATGGACAGCGGTAATCGCTTAACAACAGGTGACCCGCATGTTCGTTTGTCTCCCATAAGATATAAAAAAAATGTAAACGATTGTGGTCCTTTTGTTAGAATTTTCCGACGAGTCTTAGTGACATATCTTTAAATTTATTTTCCATGTTAGTCACTTATGTACAGTAATTAAACTATACAACGCAAGATATCCTGTTATAGGATACGATAGATACCCATGTTACACAATATATAATAAATTTTTATTTATATAAACTAAAATCCATTTCAGACAGACAAACTAAGATGTAATCAAAAACTCTGTGTATAATTTAGAAAAAAAAAGAGAACCAACATATATACAAATAATATAGTGTGTTCTTCATAACAAAATGAAAATGTAATAAACGGAAACTGGATAAAACCATAGTGTTGCAAAATCGATTTCTCTATCCCGCGACGTGCCCTCCGATAAATCCTCCCTAGAGGATATTACGAGGGATGCTCTGTGTTTATCTGTAGCAGCTTTTTCGTATTTATTTCCTTATTTTAATTGTGTCATATACTTATAATGTTTTTTTTATGTTCACTTTTTATTCCTTTTGCAACATCTATTAGGTTATTGAAAAATAATAGCTATAATATAATAAATTATTTAGAAATATTATCTAACTCACCACTAGGTATTTTATTGTAATTAAGTTCAGTATTATAATTTTACTCAGACGAAATCGCGAATTGTTACTAGTATCTTATAAAACGCGAACTTTTATTTATCTTTTAGTATTGCAAAACTACTAAATAAAATAATGAAGGTGTATATTGCTTTTTATAGAAAGTCTATAAATTAAGCTATTGGGCCAATTTTTGATAATCTTTATTCTCTTTGGAGTAGTTAGGTGATGCTGTTAAGGCCTTGATAGGCCAATAGCGTAGTAAGTTGGAGAAAAAAAATCTCTTTGAGCGGCAAAATATTACCGGAAAATTTTAACAAGTGAATGATCATAAAAACTGGTTTTCAAATATATATTTTTTTTAATATATAGCCCTCGTATTAATTGTATGTATTTCATCGTTAAGATATTGTAAAATGGTTAATAAATTAATAGAAATATATATATATTAATAAACCAATTTACCAATAAACCAATTACAATTTTGCGTTACATTTTTTAGGTTAGGAATGTAAAGTATAGAGATAAGAGAACCAACCATCTCTGTCTATAAAAGTATGTCAAAATACGCTACATTAGGTTGGCGCTAAAGTAGCAACAGGGTTTATTATTATTTAATTATTTCAACAAATTTTATAAAAAGAAGCACTAAAAAATTACTAAGCAAATTATTTAAATTCATAGGAATTCAATCAGAGTCCATGCTTTCTTACAGTGGTTATTTTAGGTTATATTTTCAAGATTAATTCAAACTATCCATAATCTTTGTCTATGCTCGCCACAGTGTTTAGAGCTGGACACTTTTTCAGCTTGTCTCCCATATCAGATAGTTCTCATTGCCTCCTCCCTACATAGAAAAATAATAACAGCTTTTTTATCTATAGTAACCCGATATGCAGAGGCAAAGGAAACATTGTTACTGACAGATATCTATAAGTTACGACGGGAAATGTTGTCCCATGGGTATTTGGTGAGATAAGTGGTCTCGAAAACGTGTTGCAATGACTTCAAGGGTACTACGGGCCCTTATCTCGCATGTTTTATTATCTTTCGATAAAAAATATTATGATGGAAGTAAATAATTGTTATATACTAGAATTGATAGAATTACAGTCGAATTGTATGTTATTGATAAATGTTACTTATAGGACTTTGGCTTTTATTAATCTCAACCCATATTAAACTAGCTTTGCCCGCGGTCCTGTTCACGCGATATACAAAATTATTATTACAGTTTTGTTTTAATTGTTTTTTTTATAAGATACCATTGGCCCGGAGGACGTTTCCTGCCTTGATGATAAAAAATCATAAAAAGTCAACCACAGCGTCACCTATCGCTTCTAATTGTTTTTTTTTTCTCGAACTGACTACGCTGTTGACCTAGCAAGGTCTTAACAGCTTCACCGGACTACCCTTCTAATTGTGAATCTAAACCTTTCTTGAATCCACCTGAACACACAAAAAATTTCACCAATATCTGACCAGCCGTTTAGCAGGAGTTCAGTCACATACACATGGACTGAGGAATTATATATATATAAAGTAAAAAAAAATGTTTATAAATTACTATTTTTTATCATAATATTTATTGCAGTCTTTTTGTACCTACACAGAAATAAAAATCTATTACAATTGGCTTCGGAACTAAAAATTTTTTGAGATTGTTTGTTCCTATATACCAAAAGGCTGCAGTTATCACTTAGCTATAAGATTTTTAAAAATATTTTATATATTTATTAATCATCATCGCTTCTACGTTGGAATAAGCACCCGTTTCCTACGTCCTGACCGAAAAAAAGAATAACATATTTAATTCAGTAGGCTACCTTATCGCGGTAGACATAATGTCTAAAGGCGACAAAGCAAACACACGTAATTCAAAATAAACACCCTCTTGATATAAATAATTTAAATACCACCCGAACTTGTTGACAATAAGTCTAATTTGAATCTCAAACACAATTTTGATTTAATATTGTTTACTGGCCACCCCTAAACGGTGTGTAAACATCTGCGGAGTGTGATAAACCGCCCCGGGGGTGCGCACTCCACGCGCCCCCAAACCCCAGGGACCGGATTAGAGGTGCATCAATTGATGGGCCCATTCAAGATTTGCGCATTTTTAGAATGATTGGCTAATACAATGCTGCAAACCACGGCTCTTTCTCTTTTTCACTGTGGCTCTTCCAAAAATATTTATTTATTAAAGGACAGCTGGTGATCAATATACCGCACATGAATTTACACTATATGTGACTATGTCTTTAAAAGCTGCTACAGTATGGGCTATATGGTAGACAAACTAAATCGAAACACTGTTAACCTAAACACTATATAAACTTAAATAATAACAGATAAAATCATAGGTAGCTAATACAACAGAAATATACATTAAGAATTTGTTGCAAATACCGAATATCTATCTAATTCCTTTAAAAGAGCAATTCTTGTATATTTTTATATTTGTGTATATTCAGGATCTCGTAAACGGCGTCGTCTATTTCCGTGAAA
>JACEII010000189.1:71754-89735 GCA_014332785.1 Antheraea mylitta
CATTCATTCTGAAACCAGTAATAGGTTCAGCGTGGCTCTACCACCTACACAAAATTTGTGTGGACAATATCAACAGTCCGATGAATAATGTAATAACAATAATAAGAAGGGTTGAGGATAAAATAAGGAGAAGATTGTAAACCTACAACGCTTTATCATATCGATACAACTAACACTATTAATAATATTGAAGAATTAAAATATATAATATTAAATATCGTTAAATATTTGGAAACGAACAAAAATAGAGCAAGAATAAATAATAAAAAAAGTAAAAATAACTTCATTTATAATAACTAAAATAAAGCTATGGAAAAAAAAAATGGCAAAATATAATCAAGAATATTGATATACAATGTTCTGAATATTGTTTAAACAGCCGTGGATAAAAAAATTGTCTAATTGTTATTTTGTATTTAAAAGCTCGATTGTCAAATATGTCTAACTAGCCCCTGCCCGCGACTTCGTTCGTGTAGAATAGATACATTGGGCTAACGCTAGCACGCAGCGGAAGCTTTCAAGAGGAAATAACCCCGATTATTAAACATTCTTCATTGGTGTTCCGCTCCTATTGGTCTTAGCGTGATGATATATAGCCTATAACCATCCACGATAACTGAGCTATATGACAATGAAATAATTTTTCTAATCTGAGTAGTTTCTGAGATACCCCCTACAACGTTACAAACTCACAAACTTTACCTCTTTATAATATTAGTAGATGAGATGTGCTTGGACGCGAGCTCCTTGTATAAACATATCATACAAACAATTAGATTGAAGTAGGAAGCTATTATTCTTAAGTTTAGTATTACTCTGAAACGCGACCACTATATACTAGGTTAGTAAGTACTTGTGTTCTTACAACTGCATTTAATACTAGCCCTTCTTTAGATCTATCGTATTTAACATCTTAAATCACATAGTCATTTAATATCAGTAATTGTAGTCAAACCTTAATACCTACAAAGTATTTAAAAAAAAACTAGAACTCCCAAGTTTCTAAAGAGAAATACACAGACACTGATCAGTCATACTTTGAATTCCGGAGATTAAAAAGGCAGTTTGGCATCTGAACAACAACAATGCACAATGGCTTGTAATATCTGTAACCCTCGGGTAAGGTCGGAAGGGCCTTTGATTAAAACTCACTGAGTCAAAATCAACCCTCGCGGAATACGTAGCGGATTTCAGCCCTAATATATACCAATATTTTCCAAGGTATGTTCAATTTTTTCTACATCTTTCCTTCGAACAGTGTATCGTATTGGTTGTATGATATACCTTTAATACATAGGTATCAATACTTTTTCTTTCTTTTTAACAATAATTCCAGTGAGAGTCTGAAATTGTCCCAGCAATGGCACACATTTATTCTCAAAAGCGTGTGGTTAAGTTATCACAATAGTTCATAATATTCGGGAAACAACAAGAAATGTTGTTTTTATACTTTCAAATCAAAATTTTTATTTTTTTTATATCAAAAGAGGCAAACGAACTGGTGGGTCACGTGATGTTAAGTGACCACCATCGTCCATATACACTAGCGACATCAGGGACGTCGCAAGTGCATTGCCAGCCTGTATATGTGAGAAGGGGGAGGGGAAGGAAAGGGAAAACAGGAAAGAGGAAGGGACGTGGGCCTCCGGCTCTCTCACTGACCGAACGAAACACAACAATGCAAGCACTGTTATTTCACGTCGGTTATATGTGAGAGGAGTGGTACTACCCCGGAGGAGCCGACCCATTCATGCTGAAATCGAAAATAGATTCAGCGGGGCTCTACCACCTACAAAAATACGCTTTATTCAATTTATACCCTGAAAAGGCACTTATTAGCGTCAAAACTACCACTGGTTCGGAATACAATCGCGAGGCCCCAAATTATGATTGCTCGGACTGCCCGTTTTTGTAGTAGGAATATGGTATCCACGTCAGCTGCTGTCCCCCACAACAAAATACCATAAGACATTAAGCTGTGGAAGTAAGCGAAGTAGACAAACCTAGCAGTGACAATATCTGTTAGCTGGCGAATCTTTCGAACTCCGAACGCAGCAGAACAAAATTTTTATATGAGCATAATATCATCTGATTTTAAACGAAGTGTCCTTTAAAATGGCAAACGTGCTAAACTTGGAAGTGTCTGGCTCTCAACTGCAGCTGTCGGAACACACCAATAGTTGTTTGGCGATAGATTTAAAATTTGAGAGTGAATAGCTAGGTAAGCTAAGAAAATGTCGTACCACTACATGCTATGATCTAGGTTCTTCTTTTATTTGGAGGACAGGCAGGAGGAGGCGGCAGCTTGACCGCCTCCTCTCGCCACCGTAGCCGGACCTAGGGACAGGTGGGGCTGGGGCCCCACCTTCCCATTGCACAGGTCCGGCAGACGAGAAGGAGACGGCCGGTGTGTACCCGGCTGTCTCCTTACAAGACGAAGCCCGGCGGCGACACTTCTGCTGCTGGGCCACCCCGTTGGGGCGGCACGATGAAGTCTATAGAGATCTCGTGCTGCCCCAACCATAGCGGAAGACGTACACCGTGTGGTTTTAGTCCGTGCGAGTCGGACATAACCCACGATCTCCCCAGGGAGGGTGGGTATCCATAAGGGATTTCCCCACGTAAAAAAAAGGGTTCTTCTTTTATTTAATTAAAAGATAAATTACATACTAGAAATCAAATTTTGTGTAGCGCAAGACTTCACAAAAATACACTAAGAACACCTAAATATAGAACTATTATGAATCATTTAAGAAGTACCTATTTCTGTGTGAGATTTGAACCGAGAATACCCAACGCGACGGCATCAGAGAATCGACTGCTAAAATCAATGAACTATACATAGTCATGATATTTGAATGTGTCTTCTTTATTTTATTAGAAGCGTTGCTACCTGCATCATATTTTCCCGGACATTTGGTAATTTTCCAATATTTACCAGGCGAGCCCACACTCGTAATTGGATATATAATCAAATGGATATGCGTAGATCGCAGCAAATATCTGCGACTGTCGTAGCACATAAACTATGTTACAGTTATTCTTGTAATATTTAAAACTTGTCGCCATAAACCTATCAGGTTTTCGTGGAATTTCGTTCTAGAAATAGTTAGAGTTCTAAATATTGCTATCTAAACATATGAAGTCCAGTGTCATGATGTTTGCTCACGACGAATTTCGAAAGTATTTAGCCGATCGACATGAAAGTTGGTGTTTATGCATAATTTGGTCCAACTTGAGAAATAGGAAATATTAAATTTCGATTAATGGTCTTAATATCTTTAAATTACAAATTAAATAATTTTTAATATTTGGTATTGTTATTGATTGTAAGTTACATCAGTCTGGAATAGATGGCGCTTTTAATTAGTTTGTTGACAGAAAACTGTAAGACCGACTGTTCTAATTATCTCATAGATGGCGTTACGTCTTAATTTAGAATTTATTTCTCAATAACTGGGCTACATCAACTTGTATCCTACCTGGTAGTTCATAAAATACAAAATGGCAAGCAGTTTCCTATTGAATTAGGGTTTTAAATTCTATTAATTATATTATAAAACTGAACATTAACCGTATTTAGTCGTCGTCCATAAATACCATTTGAATGAGACATGTTGATCCGCGCGCGGTAATGACGTCGGATCTCAACTCAATCCCTCATTTGTGAGGATCTCACAGTTGGAAACTACGGAGATGACTTTTGTGTTATAATTTTTGCAATCTCATATTGTTCACTTGACAATATTTCCCGTATTAATTAGGATACTTTTTCAGAGAGTAAGACAATTTATTTTAAGGATGCGATCTGAGAACGATTAATCGAATAATCGATTTTAGGCATAGAGAAAGCGATGATTTAATATCAAACATCTATTTAGTTTAGATAAAAATAAAACCACACAATAATTTACAATTAAGTAAAAAAATATGTGGTATCGATTTTTGAATAATCCATCCCTTAAACCTCTATTTTTTTCATGTATCGTTTCCACAGATTACAATTCACATCGATCTACAAATTGCTTTTTTGTGGAGGATCGCCGTCCCCAATTTATTCATTAACTCGTCTAAAGGTGAAGAAACAAGTTTGACACCGCGATTTTACAACCTATAATACAATACCATCTATGGAGTATTGTGGTATTACGTAGAATAGCTTAGACACCACATATATTGAGGAAAATGTTTATAGGTAAATATTGATGATGATTGAGTTAGAACATTACTGTCCGTTTTCAACAACGCTCCCTTAAATTACCCTTATTTAAGGGACTCTTTAACCACAGTGTCCGCTAAATCAGATACTTAACAAAAACTTTTGATAGAATGAACCTATTTTAATGAAACCAAAACTAAATGTTACTCGAGAATATGCTTTATTATTTTCTCGATGTTTTTGTGAACGCAGTACTTTAGTAGTGATGGCTATTCAGACCAGATTGAAATGTAACTTATTACTTATTACTAGACACCTGCAATTTTTTTTTCCCAAAAATCTAAAATCACAGGCACGTAAAGATTTAGTTTATCTAGAAGCCTGCTCCATGATGATGGACATTGAGCAAATAAAAAATATTCTATTATCCCAAGTAAATCCGACTAAATCCCGCACTCTATCAATTGGGGGCTTCCTGTGGATGTACGGACGCCATACTCGAAACAGACAGCTGAACGGGCATTTAATGCCCCTGGAAAAATGATACGGATTCGAATGAAAATGTCTGGGGGCAGATTTGGCTACTTATGACTCTATAAAATCTTCGCTTACGTCTATTTCTGTTGATGGTTTTCTTTTTACTTTGATATCGTATGGATTGTATGTTTTTGTAACTGCGCTATAGATGATAATATGTACAGTAAATAAAACTGATTATATCATATTTATATGATAAAAATTAGAACTTATAATGTAATAACTAACAACAAGATAAAAAATCTAATATGACGCCTTTTTCCAAACAGATCGCAAATATTAGAAACACTGTATAATGTAATCTATCTCTTTCTATCACACACTGCATTCTGTAAATGTATACATTTGTCTTCTTGAAAGTCGCTTTCTCGTTTGAAATGGCAACGGAGCTAATAGAAATCTTCATTAAAAAAGAAATGAGCTATATTTTTCAAACTAATAACGATATTACATTGATGTAAAAATAATACAGATTGAAGTATGAAAATAAAAAAAAACTCCATCAATTTCCCGCCAAAAACCCTCACGGAGAATATTTAATTAAAATCGCACAAAATCTAACCCTAAAATGCAGCTGCGTCGTTGTTTGTTTATTACGCCGCACGCGCGTAACAAATCGGCCGACGCGACGCGAGGGGTTGCTGCGTTTAAGTGAAATTCCAGACATACTTGCACGTGTTTATACCGTCCTGGTACTTAGGGCTAGCACGTTGTAGAGAGCATTTATTTTCAATCAGCTTTTCTTTATTATTTTTCATGTGAAACATCTATTATAGGCGGTGGGTAAACCTGATTGTTGGCGTGGCGAAACATGAACTTTCCACTACCAACTAAGTACTCAAAAACATTTGTATCCTTATCTGTATAAACATACGATTCAAACTGTTTTGTCGGCCACTTGTTCTACTAGCGTTTCGCGGCATGCGCCGAAGACCTAGCGCCCTTTGATAAATACCGCCAAACACAACGCGCCTGCGCCTACTTTAATTTTTGTGTTTTGTATTTAATAAAAATGAATATTTATGTAATAAAATAAATAAACGGTCATTATTTTATGGAACAAATCTGTAATGCTTTATCTTTTCAATATGCTATAGCTGATTCCTCTCGGAATCTGTTTTTTATACGTATAACTTATACAAACAATTTCGATGTTTCACATCTGCCAGGCGTCCCGTGACGGCTCAATTTTATTTTAAAGTGACAACTTCCTAATACGCGCGTATGTATTAGCAGGAGATAAAGTTATGATTTCGCATCATAACATGCTAGTAAGCGTGTTTAATTGTATTGTGCTTGCGCGGCTTGCGTTAGGCTAGTGAGGCTAGTATAAAGACCTGTGTAGATCTGACATTGATATTTATAATTGGAATTGAATGTTTTTAATGTTCTCAAATTTATTTCAATAAAAACAATCTGTCGTTATGACAACCCTAGATTACTTCGGACCCCGGCTGTGTTTGATAGTTTAATAAAAGATATAAGAATTCTGATATATTTGTATTTTTATGCATATTTGGAAGCACGTGGTATTTATGTTTTTGTATAATGCATTATAGGTTAGTTTTAATCAATATAGTCCCAGCAATATACTTCATGAAGAATATTTATATCTTTGAAATAATAATCACTTAAATATTTTTGGAAGTATAACTTCTTTAGGCGCAACTAAGAGGCAACTGGACAACAATGCAACGCAAGTCCGTTACGGTAGTATGTCGTCATATTTCTGTACCGTCCGGTTAAAAAAAAAATTGGTTGCCTGTAAAGTCGGTATACGGGCGAAAGTTTTACGTGACAACGACTTTGAGTGGTAAAATAATTTTCGTATAGTAGTCTCTCTCGCTCTTAGGCGGGCTAACCATGCCCGAGTGGAAGGGACGCGTGCCTCTCACTCGCTCTCATTGTGAGCGCATAACGTGAGCGGAGCGTAACGCAGTTTCTTGAAGTGTCACCCGGCAAACCAATTTATAAGACGTTGTCACGTCAATAATTATATATAATCAAAACTTTTAAAACATCTTGAATTGAGCCATAGACGCCACCATATTGGCTTTGGCTGTTCTGCCGAATGCCTTTCACTGTACCTCTACTCTGCGACCGGTTGTAATGGAACATGCCATAGATGGACGAAAACGTTTGAGGCGATGGAACAATCGTTTCACTTTAGTATTATTACATCTAAAATTGACATTTATTAATCTTTGTCTGGAAATTATACATATATACTAATATTATAAAGAGGTAAAGTTTGTGAGTTTATAAGTTTTGACGTTGTGACGTAAAGGGTAATCTCAAGAGCTAATGTTCCGATTTGAAAAATTCTTTCAATGTTATATAGCTCATTTATCGAGAATGGTTATAGACTATATATTATCACGCTAATACTTATAGGAGCGGAGTGCCAATGAAAAATGTTTAAAAACTGGGGTTTCTTCCTCTTGAGAGCTTCGTCTACGTGTTAGTTAGCGCAAAGTAACTATTCACCACGAGCGAAGTCACGGGCAGATGCTAATATAATATTATACGCATTTAGATTCAGAGCGAATCTGTGGTTAAAGTTTCACATTGCAAAAACCTGTGCATTTGAATAGTATACCTAACAAAACAGACAAAACCAATACCTTATGCCAGTGATAGATGATCATAATTTCACTTTCACCCTAAAATGTACAATTCATTGACAACAAGCTTATAGTGTCTCAAACATAGGACCAAAATAAATCTCACTTACCCCTGACGATTCTTAATTTTCAACCTGTATAAACTTTATTTCGTTAGTGATAAGGTATAAAATATACTGATATGTATGTGTTTTATAAATTTTCTCGGTCTAACATCTGGAATTTGATGTAATGCTTGACAAATAAATGGCGTCGAGGATATAGAGTATTTACATAGAGAATTCAATCTTATTGTATATCAGAGATGGTTTATTTTCTATTAATCAGGGTTTTTTTTGTATAAATTCTAGATGCGGTTAGGCTCAGTGTATAAGTTCAAGGTTTTTTTATATCTTTAGAGGCAAACGAGTAGGCGGGTCACCTGATGTTAAGTGATCACCGCCGTCCGTAGACATTTGCAACATAAGGAGGGTTACAAGTGCATTGCCAGCCTTTGTTTCAGGGTTGGGAAGAGGGGTTCAGAGGGGGGGGGGAGTTCGTGAGGAGGGAAAAGGAAGTGGGATTTCCGGCTATCTCACTAGCCAAATGAAACGCAACAATGCAAGCACTGTTACTTCATTCTTGTTTTATATCATATAGGAGGCAAACGAACAGGCGGGTCACCTGTTGTTAAGCGATCACCGCCGTCCATAGACACTACCAACCCCAGAGGAGTTGCAAGTGCGTTGCCAGCCTGTGTTGGGGGACGGGGACGGGGAGGGGAAGAGGAGATGGGGACGGTGAAAAGAGGTGGGCCTCAGGCATTCTCATTGACAGAACGAAACGCAACAATGCAAGCAGTGTTACTTCACGTCGGTTTTCTATGAGAGGATGGTACTACTCCGGTCGAGTCGACCCATTCATACTGAAGCCAGTAATAACTTCAGCGTGGCTCTACCACCTACTTCAGATCTTTGGTTTTTTGGAGTGCTTATAAAAATCGCAATATGCTAGTTCGATGTCCGCGGGTTCGAATCCCGGCATGTACCAACGAATTTAACAGACCTCAAATACATTAACTAAATAATTTAAATATCTAAGAGTATTAAAATACCAATGTGTGTAGGAACAGTATTAAAAGCTTTATCTTTTTGAAATCGGCAATACGATATAGGCTGGCGTGGTGATCATACCCATACCTTCCTTCGGGAAAATTCCTATAGCCCTGTAATGGCTATCTTATTATTTTATAACTTACTGCTCAATATAATATGGAAGAGAATTGATATGATATTCAATGATTTGGTTTTTTTTATATAAAAATAGCATATCTTGTAATTCTATGTCCGTGGTAATTCATAAGCAGTGGCCGCGGCGTGCGAATGACACTGCACTGATAGTGTCAACTAATTCATTATTCCCTGCTCCGTTTGATTCCACAATGACGCTACCTCGAACTGTTGAGGGTTAAATTCTGTTCGGATGTATAGTGAAATGGTTGATTCCACGTGTCAGAGAATACTCTAACTGGATGCATTTATTCTGATGTGCTCTAGATGTATATATGTTCCAGATGTATTTCAAGTTGAGTTCTACTTCTCGTGCCGTATTGATTTTTATATTTTCTCTTATCGCGTAGGTTTTGAAAAGTGGTTGTTCTTTTTTTTTCATTTCTTTAATGCTTATCAGTTTCAAAACATCAACAGACGTCGAAATACTTTATAAATGCATCTTTATTTTGGAAAACTTTTTTTGTTTTTTATATGTGTTTTGTATGAAATTAATTACTATTCGAAAAAAGTGAATTTACCTTATATTTAAATCTTTTAGGAATGAATTGAAATCAAAAATACTTTATTCAGTTTATGCCCTGAGAAGTGGTTTATTGTAAACGTCAAAACAACCATTGTACAACTACTATCGTACATATATTGTTTCACCATATAATTCACCCCTCACACATTAAAACCCAAATCAGTAATTTGCTTTGGGACTTGTTATAAAACCTAACACTATTATCTAAACAAATGTTACTCATCTTTATGAAACTGATACATTGAATGACCAATTTGTTATTGTATATAATACTTAAGTATTTAAATTATGTTACTTTTTTATTAAATCCAGGTTTTCCAAGTTTTTGCTAACATAAATTAGATTATCAAAAATATAAGGTAAGATATCGAATTCCTGAAACTTAGTCTTAAATGATTTTTAAGGCTCCATATTATATATTATCTGTGCCTGCGACTTCGTCCGTGTGAAACCTTATGTAATACAAACAGCGACTAATAAGCTTATCTGAATGTGTCAAGTCCAATCACTTATCTACTTTTCTCTCGTACTTAAATCGCGTCGTCTTTAAAATTACAATATGTATTGATTGGGTGACCCGATGTTAAAGAAACCAACACTAAATGTCACTCGAGGATACGCTTCATGACTTTCTTGGTGTGATTTTTCTTTTCGAACTGACTACGCTATTGACCTAGCAAGGTCTTAACAGCTTCAGCGCTTGTGGCACTCAGCCGATTTTATTTTGGCAACTAGCTCAAGGGTGAACGGCACACCTCGGCTTGGGCTATTGCCTGATACATGCAATTCACGACCTATCTGAGCTAACCTAAGCTAAGCTACATATTCATACTTATATGAGTTATTGAAACATATATGTGTACCAAGCATACATACCTCGACAACTCTTATATGTATTTTGTGTCGGATAATTTTTCTAAACTATTTCAGTTCGATAAGGGAAAAAAATAAAACCCTTCCACTTTTATGTGTAATCATGTGTGCGTGCCCGTGTGTAGAAGTGATATGTGTAATGTTGCCGCAGTGATGTAAGATTTTGTGTTACTGTATCGTGCGAGCAGCGTACTCAAGGGCTCCCCGAAGAGGGAACGGACCTAGGCTTAAGCCGCTGCCGAGGGGGGGCTTCTTGGTGTGCTTTTACGGAGAACGTAGTACTTTAGTAGTGATGTGTATTCAAACGAACAGACAGACAGTCAGATACTTTTAATAATGATTGAAATGTCATTTATTACTTGTTCCTAGACACCTGTAACAAAATTCTAAAAGTACAAAAACACTAGATTTACATTCGTAATATATGTTGAGATATTGACGGGAGAAAGCGGATATGTCCTAACTTGTATTTTGGGCTAAATTCACTTTTTACGATATTCTTGTAAAAAAAATACCTTTTCGAATGTTCTGGGTCTCACTTTCCTACGATTCAATTTTTCAACGATACGAACTTGACTTTTTGCCTAGTTTTAGCACTACAAATAAAAAAACGAAGTTTTGAAATAGTTTTTTGGCTCTGGTGTAAAGTTGAGTTTTTCAAGTTACGACAATTTTGCTCTCTTCCGTCGAAATAGAAATTATTAAACGACATAGATTCGATTACTCGTGACTACTGTATCAAAAAACAAATTCATTAATTCCAAAACTACTGTGAAGAATATAGCAAATTGACTTTCGCTGTTGAGGGACTAATGAAGGTTAAGCTTGGACGTTACGTCGGGGATTAGTGAGAGACTTTGTTCCCTAAACTTTAATTACAAAGTGCTCGGGTGTTTCGGATGTGTTATTAGTGGGAAGTACTTTAGTTTTTTGAGTTTTGGAGCTTATGCCTCAGTACAGTCCAAAACCAATAAAGGTTTAAGCTCCCGTAGACCTTATGATGCACTGATCAACAGACTGTTGGTAGCATAAATTAAAAAAAAATCCGTTTTAAAAAACCGTATTAAAAAAAAAATTTGAACAATAACACAATATGTAATGTAAAGTTGTATTTTTTTAATTTATTAGACCAGAGTAACTCAACCTTTTTTAAAACGGGCCACAGACACTCTCACTCATGGTGTCGCGGGCCGCAATTGACAATGTATTGATGTAGTCAAAAATGGTTGTTGAATAAAACAAATTTGGTATAACTAATATCATAAGAAACGCATTGCGGTCTGATTATCTGGGATCTATTTAATTTACTAAGCGTCATAGATTTCTGACCGGCACAAAGTTTAAAATAATTCTAAACAAAGTTTTATCGGGTGGGCCAACTACAAAGATCTGGCGAACCGCATGCGGTTGAGTATAGCTGGACAAGATATTTAAAACCATGATACATTATTATGAGACATCAGTCTTAAAAAATACCAGAGAGGTTAATTAATCAGCATAAGACAACTTCCAAATACCAATCTCCACGAGGATTTATTTGATGAGCCTTAAAGGGAACTGTGCGGCTGTCGAAACACGCTGTCAAATAGTTGACAGCTTCCCATATTTAGGTTCGTTTCTTGCAAATCGTACGAAATTAAAAAGGCTGATTTATTCCAATTTATTTTCATTTTTGGCAACCATTCTTTCAGATTATTACTGGCGGCGCCCAAGTGTCTTCTGTCAATATCGATATTCTAACAAGATGGCGGCTTCCCTTGTTTGAACCTTCCAGGGAGTTTCTTGTGGCTTTTTAGTATCCATGCTCCGTAGTATTATTACCCATCTTTATTCACTTGTGCACAATAAGCGAACTATATTACGTAAAATATCATCAATATTACAAAATATAGAGTGAAATATTAGATGATTATGAATAAAACATAAAAGCCACTACATTATAGCATAAGATCTCGCCAAAAACTCCTACAGACTTTATCTATCCCATTTTTATATTCACACGCGTCTCTTATCATTGACTTCCGGCGGATGGTACCGCTTATCCCGGAAATGACGTGCGCGTGCCTTACTGATGTAACACATGGCTGTTTTGGTATAGCAATCATAAATATTTAGTTATTTATATATTTATTTTACCTATTTTATGAATTAATACCTCACCTATGCATCCACCAAAAACGATTGTAACGTTTAATGTATTTTAAATACATATATGTTAAAAAGTTAAACTCGATCGAGATTGTTGCCGGTTCTTCTCGATGAATGGGTTGTTTGTACATATAGGTGGTAGTTTTAACATTCGTAAGCCATTCCAGATCAGGCCCCCTCGGCAGCGGTTCAAGCCTAGGTCCGTTCTCTAGGTGTGAAGCCCGTAAGTGCACTGCTCACACGCGATACACTCACACAAAATCTAACACCACTGCAACCACATTACACATATCGCCTCCACACACATGCACGCATACACGCTTTTTTTTTTTTTCGAAATGTCTACGCTATTGACCCAGCTAGGTCTTAACAGCTTCATCGGACTACTAAGGCGAGCGCTTAAGGCACTCAGCCGACTTTATTTTGGCAACCAGCTCAAGGGTGCCCGGCACACCTCGGCTTGGCTGTTGCCTGTTGCATGCAAAATCGCGACCTATCTTAGCTAACCTAGCTAACTATTCATATATGTATGAGTTTTTGCAACGTATATGTGTACCAAGCATACGCGCCTCAACAACTCCTCTATATATTTATTATCGGAAAATTGAGAGTTTTTCAGTTCGATAAGGGAAAAAAGTAAACCCTTCCACTTTCATGTGTAAGCATGTAGGCGTGCACGTGTGTGGGGGTGATCGTGTAGTGTTATAGCAGTGATGTATATTTGTGTGTCACCGTATCGCGCAAGCAACGCACTCAAGGGCTCCTTACCGAGGGATCGAACCTAGGCGTGAGCCGCTGCCGTGGGAGGCCTAATCGGGTGTGTGAGAGCGAAATTAACCCCCAAACCACGGCGGCGTGATCTGTGGTTACGCGGGCGTGGGCGTAAGCACGCTCTGTTTCGAGGGACAGGCTGGTACTGATCGTTCGCTGACGTGATTAAATCAGGAGGGTCGGTAAAAATGCATCACGGACGTCTTTTATAACGCGCAGCGTTAGGTACGGGTTCATAGTATGCGGCGGATACCACTAACGGATTGGGAAACGCATACATGCTTACACATGAAAGTGGAAGGGTTTCGTTTCTTTCCCTTATGGAACTGAAACAGTTTAGAAAATTATCCGATACGAAATATATATAAGAGTTGTTGAGGTATGTATACTTGTATATATGCTCCAACAACTCATATATGTATGAATAGTAGTAATAGTCGGCTTAGGATAGCTCAGATAGGTCGCACATTGCACGTATCAGGTAACAGCTCAAGTCGAGATATGTCGTGCACCTTTGAGCTAGTTGTCAAATTAAGTAGGCTCAGTGCCCTAAGCGCTGGCCTTAGTAGTTCGGTGAAGCTGTTGAGACCTTGCTAGGTCAATAGCGTAATCGTTTCGAGAAAAAAAAGGTACATTCGTAAGCCCCTTCTTAAGTCCTAAATTGAATAACATATTTTTGATTTGGATTCTGAAAAACGCAGATGAAGACATGGCCGGTCACTACTCTAACATAAGTTTTAATAACGTATGGAACACTACGTGAATTGTACTAGTGAATTCAGTTTCTCCGGGTTACCAATAGAAGATGCTCTGCTAATGAATGAATGTATGAAGGGGAAATGATTGTTCATAATCTCAAACTATAAAAACTACAGCCAGATATCCTGCAAATATACTTACAGTCGTAGTATAGATTGCCCACTGAGGACGTCAGCTTCGGAGTGCTCTGCCCAGACAGAGATGCCATCCTGTCACCCTGTAAAACAAACATTATTAGAAATATACATTCATTGACACACACTAATACACGTTGTACTCAAAGGTCCCTTTTTAAAGTGAACGTTTCTATCGCTTCAAATGTTTTCGTCCGTCTATTGCATGTCGCATTACAGCCGGCGCGCGGCCGCGAACTTAGGCTAAAGCGAAAGGCGCTCGGCAGAGCACCCAAAGCCAATATGGCGGCGCTCATGACTCAGTTCAAAATAATTAAATGATTTAAACAACTACTGTGCTCAGTTTTTAACATGCGTCTATCATATGACTCATTGTATTTATTATATACTCCGTATTGTAATACGCAGATTGAAATTAAAATGTATAGTTAGATATCTAGTCTACTATTGATTTCCCATTATCATTCTCATTTTCCAATTTTTAAATTAAGATTAAAAACGTGCTTATAATATCGTAAATCGAATAATTTTCCGAATATTTTCAGTTAAAGGACTACGATCCGAAAAAGGTTCACTTGCATCAATACTATAAATTTTTTTCATTATTATTTGATAAATATAAAAACTCGCATGTAAATAAAGATTATTGTACCATTTTTCTTAATTTCGAGTATATATAACACCCACTATTGCAAACAATGACACATAGGCCTCTGTTTCATTCTGATCATAAGCTCGGATAGCTTTGTTTGTTGATACCTAATTGTAACTTGGATGGAGTAAGTGAATATTAGAGAATTGCCATAATATAGTAAATATCATAAACTAAAGCTTATAGAATCGAAGCTAAGATTTTCAATCGATATCAACGAATATATGTTTACCATACTATAATCTCTCCTACGAATATTTAAATTTATACGAAAGAAATGTAATAAAAAAATAGGGTTTGTTGTAAAGATACAAGTTAGAAGTGACTCTTGTATTAAGGGAAATATTTTAAATAAAAAAAAAAAAGTCAATGTCACCCATCCGAATACCCAAGTACTGACCGCACCCAACGCTGCTTAGCTTCGGTAATCAGACGAGAACCGGTGTTTTAACACTCTACCCAACACAGTGTCTATTCCCACCACTTATCGTCACACAAAAAGGTTGCCGATAAACATTTCAAAGCCGTGCCGTGAGAAATTTCAGTTCGTAAATTGGATATATGTGCGTATGAGATTACGTACGCTTAATTTCCTTATATCTAGAATAGAATAAACAGAAGCAAGTAATAAAGAACAAATAGTGTCATGCATTACGCGTCCACAAACATACAAATGTAACCCTGATTTATAAACAGTATCGAGTTTGTTGGAAGAATCTGAGTGTTATTTCTTTGTGACTTGCGTAAACTATTAAAACATCACCGTGATAATTTGTACTAATAATATAAATGCAAATGTAAGTGTCACATTTTAATCTCTCCATTGATCTCCATGAGATGATGCATACTCGCTGTCAGGGGTACAGGAACGGACATAGAGTACTTTCATAAAAATACTGCTCTCCGATGATAGGTTAGTTCATATTACGCGAATCAAGACACGAGCGTAAGCTAATCTACCATAAATACAGGCACGTAGATTCTTTGTTTATAATCCAGATCAGTGGTACTCAACCTTTTTTATAAACGGGCCACAAACACGTTTCACTTATGGTGTCGCGGGCCGTAAAGTACTAATATTTAGGTGTTAAATAAAAAACGTAATTTCAAATTAACAATGTATTAATGTATTCCAATAAAACAAGTTCGGTATAACCATTATATCATAAGGAACGCATTGCGGTCGGGTTATCTGATCTATTTGATTTACTCAACGTGCTGATAGTTTTACTGATGGGAACAAAATTTAAAATAAAGTAAAATCGGGTAGGTCGATCACAAAGACCCGGCGGGAAGCAGGTTGAGTATAGCTGATCTAGATTAAAGTTTAGTATAGTCTATTCTTTTAATGTATACTTATTTTATATTATATTCTAATGTCAGATATGAATATATTAACCATTCTTGATTTAAATTCATTAAAAACAATAAATGTATTTCAAGTAATAGTAGGTTCCATAATATCCCAAAGCATAAGATTTGCAGGATAATACGTTCAGGCAGGTTTTTCTGTCAAAAGGTTGATATAGGGCGGATCATTGCGTTAAATATCGTCATGTCTTGAAATGCCACCTCTCTTTGTATATCCATTAAAATATATTAAAAAATCGATCCTATTTGTTACCGGGTTTTCTTCATGACAGCGATGTTTTACAAGCCTGTCGATTATACTAACGTTTATAGGTAAGTGATTTCTAAGATCGTAAATTCAATAAAATATTTTTGTGTTCCAAATATTACATGGTAGGATTTAGGTACTCTAAATGCAGAAGCAGTTTTATTTAAGTAGTTTCTTTTTTTTAATAGCTCTACTTGAGCTTTTCACAGTTAACAAAGAAAATTACTTAATATATTGCACCTATTTTTTTTATTTTTTGGTTTGTTTTTGACACTAAAAGAAAATACAAAAATGATGTAGTTGATGTTTAAAATTATTACAAACTGTGACGATTGTTTTATAATATAATTCTGCATTGTTCTGAATTTATTTTCTGCTCCCTTACCGAAAATTATTCTGTTCATACATTCTTTTATGTAAAAAAGAGGATTATTTACTAAATAATTGAACAAAATCATGCGAAAATGCATTGATAAAGCTAATCATGCAAATTGCGTAGCGAAGAATGTTCGTCAAAACAAAATGGCGGCGATGCGGGAAAATCAATAAGTCCGACAAGATGGCGGATAATAATTTAACGAACGAACCAACTGGATATGTTCTGCTATTTGCTTGCAGTAGGAAAAAAAGCCGTCCAGAGTTAGCTTTGACATTCTCTAGCTAACTTTTCTCTGTCTGGAAAGAGAGAAAAATGAGTTAATGATCCTGAGAGTTTGAGAGTCAGAGAGTACATGAACGGCTATTATTTAAGTGATATTTTTATTTGTTTTATACAATTTTGATCAAATTTTTAAATTGTTGCATATAATATGGCTATTATTTGTAAAAAAAAATATGCAATGCACTTAAAGTCTTTCAAACATTAAGTATAAATAAAAAATAGAAGAACAATAAAATGATAGATGTAAACCAAGAAAACATACTAATTCTACGTTCTATTATGCAAGATAAAATAGATTTCGGAGAAAATGATTTTTATACAAACCTGAACGAGCTGTTTCAGTGTTTTCGCAGAGAGTTTTTATATATATGTATTTTACACTATTTATAGAATATATTCTTTGTTGAAAAACAAATAATATTATAAGAAAGGGGTTTTGAAATAAAATTATATAGATATAAAATATTATAACGTAATTTGGTAATTTTCATATGAGTTATGTAAGAATTAAAAGGACTTAGATTTTCTTGGCAGCCGTGAAGCTGGTAATCTCCAACGACGTTGGAGTCAGACTGTAATTTCCAGGCTGAAATTTCAGGGGATGATATTTCGCGCATGCGCTGTTGGAAAGGTCGCGAGGTGAACGATGGCGGATGGTCAATACTGAATCAGGTCACAGACCCCCCCTTAGATGCTGAGCGAATGGTTTGAGGGGGTGATCATCGCTCTTATAGTTCTATATAATACATAATGAACCAGGCAACCAGGAATATATAAAAGGGAATTGTATTAGGAATGTGTGAATAATATTTTTCTGTGCACGTAACGAATATATTCTTATGATGAAGTTAAAAATGGAACTCGAAGACGTTTGCTAATTTTTATCGAATGTGAAAAATAGTAACGAGTTCATGAATTGGTTCTTAAAACGATTGAGTTTGTCTTTCCTTATAATCTTTATAATTTTATAGTATAGAAATGTACTTTATACTTATAAATATCAAGGTATTCTTTTAATTATGTTACATGCATAAGCCTAATAATATTAAGCCTATAGACTACTAAATACTGGGTTCAACCCTTACAAATCTAATATCTTTAAACAAGCAATTTTTCTATATTTATTTATTGTTATATATTCAGGATCTCTGAAACGGCGTCAGCTATTTCCGTGAAAATTAGTACTTACTTAGGTGGTTTCGGGTGCCATAAATCGATCTAGCTAGATTTCATTCATTGAAGACTTTTTTT
>JACEII010000189.1:99735-175285 GCA_014332785.1 Antheraea mylitta
ACTCGTAACTTCCACAGATTCTGTGACATTTCCCTAATCGCGTTACTATCTTATCGGAGTTTTATCCATAAGTGCCAAGTTTTCGCGGATGACCCTGACAAAAACATATAATCAATTAAACGTGGACAACCTGTACATAGAGTTATCAAGTGATATATTTACGCAAAAAGCTCTCTCCATCGGATAAGATAGCTCTATCTAAGTGGTTACAGAGTAATCGAAAGATCTAGAGAATTATTACGCAAAGAAAAATATACGCAGTAACATACAGAGGTAGCTCTTAAAAGGGGAAAAACGACGAAACGAAAGAATGTTTCTTCATTGGTGCTCCGGTCCTGTTGGTCTTAGCGTGATGATATACGAGGTGTGTTCAAAAAGTAAAGTGACTTTTCAAATTTCGCGGGCAACGTACTTTCGATTATAGATTTTTCGTTTTGTTATGTTGGTACACTCTTTCCGAACATCTGTACCAAGTTTCAAGTGCATAGCATTTTTTGTTTGGTTGTGAGAGGAGTAAAGGTTATATAAGTGTTTTGCGTGCTCGGCGATTTCTTGCTATCGAAAAATATGGATCAAAGGATTTGCATCAAATTTTGTGTAAAAATTAAAATAAAGTACTCCGAAACACTTGAAATGTTGACAGTGGCATACGGTGAAACTATTCAGAGTAAAAAAATGTTTAGGGGAGAGTGGGATAATTGAGAGTGACGGGTAATTGGGAACAGTTAGATAAATAGTACTTCTCCCCGTACTACACTGTCGCGAACCTATTCTACGGCTGAATGGAGAGCCATTCATTGCGTATGCGAAAGTAGGATTGAAAGGACGCAGTAGTTTTGTCACTGTAAGTCGAACAATTATTTTTGTATTTTCGATATAATTTTTATCATCAGTTATAACGCATGTAAGTATCATATTCTTGAGTTCAAAGGTATTATGTTTTTGCTTATATCATACACGCAGTATCTATTTTCAAATGTAATATAGATTGAAGTTAATGAAAAATGCTTTTAAGAGTAGCGGTCATTTTTATGTATATTGACTGATTCGGGTAATTGGGAACGGGCATTAGGTACATAATTTGGAACGTTCCCAATTACCCCTTACCCTTCTAATTACCCATAGAACTGCTGGTTGATTGTGGAAAAATATTTAAACTTTACAAATTATTTCAGATGCCTTGTAATTACGTAAGAAAGACCGATCAAACGTCTTTCTTAATTACCTCATACCATTCCCTTTTCCCCCACGGGATGATCTCAATTACCCCATAGGGTATCGGGTAAACAGCAACGGCAATGTTTTTTGTTTTCGGTTATATTTTTATTAAAACGAAAAATTTTAAATAACGTTTTATGACTACTAAGTACATAGATAACTAAAGTTCATGTAGCAATAAAATTTAATTTAGTTTATAACCTTTTTCTATTATTTTTTAGCGTTTGAAGTTAAGTGTTCTCAATTCCCCCACTCTCCTCTACAAGTGGTACAAACCCTTCCAAGATGGCCGGGTAGATGCCAATGACGAGCCTCGCTCTGGACGCCCAAGCTCACTGTTTTCTTCGATTACCATGGCGTGGTACATCAGGAGTTCTTACCATATGGTCGTACGGTCAATAAACAGTATTATCTTGAAGTTATGCGCCGTTTGCCAGAAGGAATCCGAAGAAAACGTCCAGAATTGTGGAAAAACAATTCATGGCTTTTGCATCACGATAATGCCCCTGCTCACTCGTCTTTGCTTGTGAGAGATTTTTTGGCCAAAAACAACACCACAATCATGCCTCAACCACCATATTCACCTGATTTGGCCCCATGTGATTTTTTCTTGTTCCCAAAACTAAAGAGACCTGTGAAAGGACGGAGATTTGCAACGATTGAAGAGATAAAGGCTATATCGAGAAGTGCTTATGAGAAGTGCTTATGAGAAGTGCTTTGAGGATTGGAAAAACAGTTGGCATAAGTGTATTGTATCTGAGGGGGATTACTTTGAAGGGGACAACATTAATATTGATAAATAAATAAATATTTTTTCTTAAAAATACAAAGTCACCTTATTTTTTGAATACACCTCGTATATAGCTTATACTCGATTATACCTCGATATACTAGTTATCTAATTAGATTTTGTTAAATCAGAGTGGAAAGTATTTCGATACAAGCTTTCATCCACTCTTTCTTATTGGTATTTTAAACCCTTGCAAGTAAAACTTTTGCAAACTTTGAATGTCATATTTATTTGGGATTTAGATTGAAACACCAGTTAGTCATCGGAGAATATAAGTTTATTTCACACACTTAATATTTGGTTGGTTTTACACAGTTTTTAAAATAACTAATAATATGGTGGAAGTTAAATTCCTCATAATATATAACGCACTCAGTAATGCTAAACTCAAGCGACCGTTTTTTTGTTGTTATTCAGTAGCGTCTCTCTGTCAGGATTGCGAGCGTATAAAAATATGTCGTTTAGAAACGCTACATTTATTTATATCGAATTAACAACCTAAAAAATAAGTGTCAAGCTGTTAGCTCTAAAACTGACAATACTTCCGTACAACTTTTCATCTCTCCTTTCAATCCCATACAACCCTTTTTTACGTTAAAATGTATGACTTGTACCATATTTCACTTAAATCGTTTCAGTAGTGTTGACGTGAATGCGCGACAGACAGACAGAAAGGAGACACATTTTTGGAAAGCAATAGTAGAGCGGCTAGTCTCTCGCAAAAAGAATGGAACACAGGCAAGCTTCAGAGTATATTTTTAATTCTAATTACTCCCATAAAAATACATTGAGAGTAATAGTTAAGTTGAATAAAAAAAGTTCTTTGAATAAATTTCAGTTTTGTATCATTTACATATGGCTCTTCTAGTTGTCGACCTCTAATCTAGGAAATAGTAACCGCCTGCCTATAGTTAGACCAGTATTTTAAATCTTAACTAAAATATATTTTAAGATGTCGTCGTAAAAAGCAGTATTATCTGAAAACATACAATGACACATTACTCTGTATTTGCGTGGATCAAAACATGGTAGTAGTCGTAGGAACAGAAAGCTCTCGAAAGCCATTGTGAGCTGACTCCTACACATCTTGGAGGTTAAAAGTGAGTAATTTTATAATTTCCAAATAGCCTAAAAAGCACTAATGAGCAATAGGGCTCGTCTAAAATTCAAATCAAAACAGTTTATTCAATTTAAGGCCTAAGAAGGCGATTATGAACATCAAAATTATCACCGATTTGGATAAACAACCCACTCATCGAAAAGCAGCGGCAAGAAACTTAATCGGGTTTATCTTACTGTCATATATACGTATTAAAATACATTACACGTCACGATTGTTTTTAGTGAATGAATAAAAAGGGGCGTCTTTTCCATATATATATCCACATGTATCCATGTCCATATATCATTCAGATATTGATCATATAGTAGTCTTGTAACCAGTGTTTCCCAAAGATTTTAGGTCATGCCTTAATGTTTCTAAAAATTTTATTGCCCCCCCCCTTCCCATACATAATTATTAACCTTTAAAATTGTTTTGTTCCCTTAAGAAATATAAATGATAAGTTTTAGGCAGAAATCACTACAAAATTATCATCAAAACATCGTATTTCAAAACATATAATGAAAAACTTACTTGACGACTCTAATTATCCAGTTGATATTTTGGTAACGTTAAACGAAATTATACTTAACAATTATTTACAGCATTCGTCACCGTTATCTAGCATTGCATTGAAATAACCCAAAGCAAAGTGGTTAAAGTCGTGTCGAGTCCATTTTTAAATTGCCCCCTTTAAGTATCAAAGCGGCGTAGGTCCCACGTTGGGAAACACTGCTTTAGACATCAAAACTCGGTTGACATAGTTTTACTTACTATCTAGCAAATCGGTAACGTGTTTTTGCTTCCGGAAGTACAGGTATGAGCATAATTACCACGCGAGTCCTCGATATATTAGCGATTTCAAACTCCGAGCAACCTACAACTCTATAATTATATGAATATGATAAGAATATTTCCTAGTTTCAAGTTTCCTCATGATGTTTTTTAGGCAATCATATATTAAGTAGCATCTGAAACCCGTTTATAAGTGTTGGTGCTTTAGTTGCTAGCTAAACTTTAATATTCTAATAGTTCATTACGTCCAGTACCAAGAGTTCTATATACATGTATGTAATTTATACACACACACAGATTAACCAGACATGCCTTTTTACACAAAATGGTGGAAGGGTTTTACTTTTTTTCCTTTATTCGTACTGAATCGAGTAGTTTAGTTCGTTTCATTCCGATATACATGTAGTGTTTCTGAATCATGCAAATTTTATTTGCATGATTCACAAATGAATACATGTATGAATAGCTTAGAATAGTTTAGCTAGGTCAGATCGGGTTTAACAGCCCAAGCCGAGGTGTGCCGTGCACCCTTGAATATGTTAGCTGAATAAAATCGGCTGAGTGCCTTAAGCGCTCGCCTTGGTAGTGCGGTGAAGCTGTAAAGGCCTTGCAAGGCCAATAGCGTAGTCAGTTCGAAGAAATAAAAATAAAGCATGTATGTAAGCAGCTTCAAAATACCGAGAATTCTACTGTTAGCTTGATATTTGTATTCTATGTAGATTTAGTTTTTGAGCACAATCTCACCTCATTACATTTATACCATAGTCTTTGATAAAAACGCGCTAAAATTAGATGAGCTTGGTTTTAATTTGCAATCATCGAGGCACACCCATATATATTTGTCAATAACTTGAAGGTAGCTAAGCAGCCAATCATTGGAGGAAGCTATCATGGCGTTTTATTATAATTCCTTTCTCCGAAAACTCCAGCTTAATTCAGGATTCTACGATCACTCCGATGAGATAATTGCAAAATCAATTAGCTCTAAATAAAGTCCTTGAAATAAGGCAGTTTCCATAACCCTTACCAATAAAACAAAGCATGAAACCGCCATCGAGCCAATATTAAATTCTCAAGCACACCACGAGAACCAATAAACCCGGGTAAAACTTCTTATGTAATACATACCCGGTTACATAAACCTGGTATCTAACGACCCGGATCAATACCGGATGTGCCGTCTTACTCGCACAGTTATGCCTCTCGCTCGAAAGAACCTTTGTGTCGAGGTTGTACGGTGAGATTGTTAATAATGCTTATTTCAGTTGGGATTTTCGCAAGAATTAATATTGTTACATCTGAGTATTTACTTCTTTATGATAATATCCTATTGAATAATGTATTTATAATTATAACATTAGAATGAGTAAATATATTTTAGCTAATTAAAGTTAAGCTATTATTATACGTAAATCTTATAAACTTTCATTAAAAAAGTGATAGAATAATTTTTTCATAAGTGAAAACAAATTCATTTAGACCGATCTTCATGAAACTTTCACTGGCAGATAGTTGATCTTATAAAAAGTAATTTAAACAATTTTAAATTTGTCTTTACAATTGGCCCACTTTATCAAAAGTTATTGTAATTTGAATGACGGCTTGAGTTAACAGAATTTACAAATCCAGAATATTATATGAAATAGAACATATTTTATCTTAAATGACACCTAAACTATATAAAAACGTAAAATAATATATGTATCTACATATGCGTCGATCTCGCCTTGCAATAATTATAAAAAAAAATGTCTAATTCAATTTATAAATTGTATAAAAAGGTTTGAGTTCGTAACATTATATAATATATAAATAATATCTAAGGCCCAGTAAATGAGATACTATTTTTTGCATTAAATTTTATGTGGACGAAGTCGCTGGTACTGCTAGTAGTAAATAATGTTATGGACATAATAACCGTCTTGAACAACAGAAGCAGAGAGCAAAAATTATTCTAAACAATGAAAAAGCACTCCCTACAATTTATACCATCTTCATCAAAACTTCAAACGTAAGAACTTGGGTTTAAAAAGTGATTGTCTTCGACAGATGGCGAAAATAAGCATTATCTCCCTGCTAGTGGGCGTCTTGGGGGTTGCAAATGACGTCTTAGCGTCCGACCAATCAGACGTCTTCACCCCTAATGATGCACCAATAGCGGTGAAGGATAACGATGTGGGAGCGAGACAGGTGGCGAAACCTGAAGTCGTTTTACAATTGAAATATGACAAGGGTGAACTGAATAAGATATACCTGACTCAGTTTAGAAAGGAGGAGAGTAGCCGAGCGCCCTCAGTGCTCGCCCGATCGAACCTCTGCGCGGACCTCTGTCACGCAGGTCGCTTTTTTATTTCGGCCTATTTAATTTCTATTCCTTTGTGCCTTGTTTTTTCATCTGTGGTATTTTTTGTGGCGGGAAATTTATATTGTGTTTCTGAAAAGTTTGCTTTATTAATTGTTGTTTCCGTTTGAAGATTTATGGATTTTTTTTGCATTCAATTTGTCCGAGGAAATTGAAGCAACGCAATTAATTCGCGGTAAGTGGGTTTTACTTTATGGTGGCTTTGCTTATTTCATTTTGTGAACTGTATTTTACAGAGTTGAACAAAATTTTTTTTCATATAATTTTTTTGATATATTTTATAATTTTGATATATATATATATAGATATATATATTTAACTGAAATGTAAAATGTTTATTTTTTTAATTATAAACAGATTAGGTGTCTAGTACACAGAACATTTGTTCATTACACAGAAAAAAGAAAAAAACTGCATTAACATAGATAATGCAAACTTATTAAATGAAACGGCTAAACCGATTTTGATGAATTTTAATCGAAGACTGGATTTATTTGAATATTATTTGCGATACTTATTACTGTGCCATTATGATTAAATAATAACGAAAAAAAAACAATTGAATATACAGTCGACAATTAATAAAAAAAAATTGAGTTGACACGAAACGCCTGGCAGATGTGAAACATCGTAATAGTTCGAATCGAACGAATCTCAAATTCTTGAATTCTCAAATTACACTATATATATGCGACCTCAGTGTGACAAGACAGATTCCACAGTCGCTTGCGCATGGCATCGTCGCGTCGTCGCCACGCAAACAGTCAGGTTTACCCTCGTCTATAGATGTTTCACATAATATATGTTTATATATTATAGATGTCTCACATAAGCTATTGTATGATGTATTGGTAAAGTATGTAAAAAAAATGTACCCGATCGATTTTCTTGCCGGTTCTTCTCGATGAGTGGGTTGTTTTCCGAACCGGTGGTAGTTTTTGAAGTTCATAAGCGCTTTATTAGGGCCTAAACTGAATAAAGAATTTTCGATTTTGATATCAAAAAATGTAGTTTCAATGAAACAAAATCATTTTCGTAACATCATCTTAGTATGTCTACTATACCGACGTGACTGACGACGAGGTTAGTAGGTTCATTCCAGGGGCCGTGGACACTCCGGCGCAGGGCATTGTGGATTGTAGCTTAAAGATGGATCATACAGGATCAAAATGAAACCACCAATAAGGCGATAACGTCATTAAAAAATCCTTTCTAAAATAGAAAATAGTTGATTTAAATAAAAGTAGAAAATTGTTACGTTAAATAAATAAAAGACACCCAATACGCAAAAAAAATGCGAAAGTAAAAAAAGGTGCCAACCAAGAGTCTGTAGAACAGAAGAAAAAACATCTTACTGATTATTGAGGACTTTTGAAAAATAGCCTGTATTGTGTATTATTGGGATTCTTAATATATATGAAAATATTATATACTAGACCCTGCTCGCGACTTTGTCCGCGTAGAATAGTTACTTTGGGCTAACGCTAACGTAGAGGAATCTCTCACGAGGAAAAAAAAAATTGAAACATTTTTCATCTGTGTTCCGCTCTTATTAGTCTTAGCGTGATGATATATAGCTTATAACGTTCCTCGATAAATGAGCTATATAACACTGAAAGAAATTTTGTAAATTAATCCAATAGTTTCTGAGATTACCCCCTACAACGTCACAAACTCACAAATTTACCTCTTTATAATATTAGTATAGATAATGCCGAAAATTAAAATTTATACTTCTTAGTGTATTCATCCCATTCTCTTAAAATGAATTCAGATTACTCAATTTCACTTCTGCCACGTATGAACTTAACACCCTCCCGACATTTTGTAACAGAATCCTAAATTTGTCAGTATGCGTCTATCAGTGTGACCCGTTGTATTTTAAAATCAGTTATTATTCTAGACACATTGACTTCAATTAATAAAGTATTGTAGGTTTGGGAGGAGAGGTTTGCGGTTCGACTTGCCCCGAAATGATTCCTGTCGGACTTCGGACTGCTTTGGAGATACACAACAAGACCGAGGTGACATTTGGCCAACCGAGGTTCTCCGTCTGTCCCGCACTCTGTGACAACCATTTAGGTACCCTACATATTTTTCGTATATTCTATACCTACATATAGCAAGAATGTAAATCTAATATTACATATTTGTGCAAAATTTTGAACAATTGCTTCAAGATTGCCCTAGGTTTAGCACGAAGAGACTAGGGCACACATTGCTCTGCGATAATCTTCGTACATGTCGATCTTTTAGGGTTTGATGCAAAAGGAGTCTACAATCAAATCGTTCGATAAATTTGTCAAGCATGTAATTGCTAATCTCAAGACATTCAACGGACTTTGATTACGACTCTCTTACCTGCATCTAAATCTTTTTGAAATAACCACGACATTCACTTTGACTTGTATATAGCTATATCAGGACTAACAAATCTTGGTGACTTAACATTACGCTCATGCAACACGTCAAAGGAGTGAGTACTGAATCGTATCTAATTGCGATCAGCCCTCTCTCCGTTTCTTTTACCAATTCCAAACGATCCTTTTGCGAAAACAACAAGTTTAGAAAAAAAATGTTACAGTACTTTTTAGATTTATGTGAGAAAAAAAAATGTTGCCGGTAAGCATTAAAATATATTTTAATCATTTTTTATAATTTCGTTCTATCTCTTTGTTTAAAGACGTATCACTGTTTAAATATTGCGTTCACGATAAAACCACCAAGAATATCACAAAACATATCTTCGGGTAACATCTAATCTTAATTTCATTAAAATCGATCCACTCTATCAAAAGTTATTTTAATTTTAATGACGAAGTGACTTCAGTTGGATATTCTATTTATATATCTTTTTTTAAACTGATTACGCTGTTGACCTGATGGCCATCAACAGCTTCACTGGACTACTAAGGCGAGCGCGAATTCGTGAGTCACACATGTCTACCGGTATCTATTTGAAAAGCTAAAGGGAAAAATTGGTTAAATCTATTTTTTTCAAATTGATTTTTTGTAATTTATTGCCATAAAAATACTCATAATATGACTATCTAAAACAATTCCAATTCGTGCCGAACAAACCCGATTCAGCGTCACCAACCGGAGACGAGAATCGAGTGATGCTTCACTTTCAGTTACTGCTCGGAAAGAACGCAAAATATGCCTAAATACGTTAACTAAAATATAAAAATTTTATTCGTAGCACAGATGTACTGAGAAACTTTACTACGGTGAAACTCTCTATGTAGTTCGTGTAGAATTCAATTGTCGAAAGATTTTTATAATTTCTGACCGGCCCTTCCCCTTCGCCACTAAAAGTAAGCAATGTTCTTACACCTGTGTAAGTATTTCTTGATCCGTTCTAATTTCCGTATTGATTAATGGTTAGCAATGAATGAGTCTAAAAATAAGAAATCTATAGTCTACAGTCGTTGGCAACTAAAGCGACGGTAACCCAGTGGATAAGACGGCGCGTCTCACGTATCAAACTATACATCCAGTTCCCCATCCTTCACGTCATCAAAAATAAGCAAATCAAAGATTTCCCGCCCCTCTCTAGTGCTTACGTAATAATTCAGTCCCAGATGATTATGCATATAATTAAATTCAGATCTTAGCCTGATAATAGCAAAGATTCTGTTCCAGAAGTCTCAGTTAAAATAGCTTGTATTTATGATAGAATGGAAGCGTAGTACCTACTGCTTCTTTGTGATGGATTTCTAGTTTCTATTCTGGTCGCTAGTAGAGTTCATGAGTTCACCAGAACTACTGAAGGATTAGATTAGAATCTTTTATGACATTAATATTGTTTTTCTGTCCAAGGTGAACCTCTATGCAACTGTACAGAGGATGAGAACGAAGACCATGCGGTAGACTGGACAGCCATCTGCTCCGCTTTCTGTGTCGACGGATACAATTTGGGAGGTACCAGTAAATTTTAAAAAACTATTTTAAAAAGCTGAAGCTTAATAGATCTGGAGGTGGTAGAACCACGCTGAAGGTATTATTGGTTTCAGCATGAATGAGTCGGCTCGTCCGGAGTAGTACAACCCTTTTATAGAAAATCGACATGAAGTAACGGTGCTCGAATGCCCATCTCCCCTCCCCTCTCCTCTAATGCCTTTTGCTTTCTCTTCATGCAACGCACTTGCGGCTCCTCTGGGGTTGCTATTGTTTGTCTATGGACGGCGGTGATCGCTTAACAACAGGTGAACCGCAAGTGCGTTTGCCTCCTATATGATAAAAAAGATCACCTATTTGAATTGACAATTCTTGAATATCTCAATAGAATCGATCAAATTTTCCAATATTTGTAACAAATGTTTGTGGCAATTTTAAAATTAATTATGTTTAATTAAGAATTACAACTTTAGTTCTTCAACTTTAGTCCTCATTTTCTTATTTTATTTAGAGTCTTTTATTTCAACGAACATTCGCCCTATTGTTCCCAATACTTTGTAGTACCATCGTCCATCCATCAGGAGAGTCGCTGATGAGGTACCATAACCAAGTCATACAGCATCTTAGTTTCACACGAACAGGGTTGTGCTAAGATGTTGTGACAAATACCAACGTTCTGGCAACTACATCTCATCAACGATTTCCTTTCGATGCTACTGTTGGTACACTCCATCATCAAGTGATGTATATAATCAAATTTTCTACATCCATAACAATTGGGAAGTTCCACTTTCGTTCTCATTAAGTATGCAAAACTTTCCGACGAATAGTGCTCCGAATGCAGACTCAAAGTTACTTTAACATATTGTCGATTTAAATTACATTTATTAAACCAAGGTATATAAGGAGCTTAACACTGTATTGTTTTATTCCAGATAGCTCTTTCTGTACGCTTTTCATCAAAATATTATTCCCAATTATCATAAAATATTTCTTTCATTTTTGACAACCTTTCCCAATTATTTACTTTAATCTCTTTCAATGTACCGTTTATCGAATCTAATTTTGCACTATTTATTTTCTTTTTTCTCAAACTGACTACGCTATTGACACAGCAAGGTCTTAACAGCTTCACCGGACTACCATACAATACAGTTAGCCATTTCATTCCCCTTGTTTTCACTCTTATTGGTAAAGACAACCCGTTATATGTCCAGTCAAAACTCTGAACGTGTTATTAAGCTAATAATATATAGCTTTACAGTTCTCCAAAGAGCTGATATATTTGGTGATTATTAAAATTTTATAAAGTTTTATTTGTCATCTCTGTCAACAATATTGAAATATGTTTTGCTGTTCTGACTATGTCCACCTCCTACAACAATATTCTCAAATTTTGCCTCTTTAACTCTTAACAATATTGATTCCATTTAAAATCCATATATCGGCCTTATCAGATGATCTAGCTACTTCCAATCAGTCTTATACCCATTCACCAACGATATGCAACGGAAGAAATTAGTCGTATTTGAGTAATGTTCAATTTTGTTTGCTCATTGATTATTTGAATAGCTTCAATTTGCTTCTGTGTATTTGTATAATGCCCGGTGATAAAGATATAGTACATTCCTGAATATTGATAGTGGTACAAAATAAAGGTGACCATTTGAACCTGTTCTTGTTCGACTGGTGGTCATGAAAAGAGACTAAATTACTGAAACGAAATCCAAAAAGACTTTCTATGAAAGTATCTCTTAGGATAATTATTATCCTATATAAATATTATTCTTGTTATTTAATTATATTTCCCCGGACTTTATGTTTATTAAAGCTTTGATTTGAAATGAGGATCAATAGAAAATTGCGCTCCCATTACGAATTTTGTACGAAAAAAGTTGGTTTCAAACTATCTTGGTTTCAAAGCCGTTACTGTATATTTATATTTTTCTTAAGAACATTTTGGTATCACATGTATAATTGCATTGTTTAGTTTGGTTACAATTGATTTTTTGATCTTTTTTAGTTTAGTATTGTGCTATGGTATTTGGAAAAACTTGAATTTAGGTTATAATATTTATAGCCTCTAATTTAAGACTATAAATGATGTGTCGAAAATCTTCATACATTCCACATTCCATATGCCATAGGACAGTGTGTGTATATTGATATGTTCTCTAACAGGTTGCCCAAATTGCGAAGAACCACCGACATCAAATCCCACTCTTTTAGCTCACCGAGTGCTCAATACTTCTGAAGGTTGGCACGCCTGGTGCAATGTGCAATGTCGCCAGGGACAGGGCGGTGCCGCTTGCAATTGCGACAAGTCCCCGTTTCAGTAAAAACATTTTATTTTGATTAATTACATTCATTTGACAAATGAAAGTAACTTTTTTAAAGTTAATTGTAAATTTATATGTTTTCAATAAATTAATTGATGTAATCTTTAATTATATTGTGTACAAATCAATGCTACATATTACTTCTTTGCATCAGCATAATGTACGTTATTAACGTTTACATTTTAAGCTATTTGAAGTAATCAAGTTATAAGTTTAAATGAGCACTTTTAAGATTATTTTTATTATATTATACATAATTAATATACTTCATAATATATTTTAAATTAGTTGTTTTTAAAGGGTTTTACTCTCTTGTTACCGTCATTCTTGAGTTAAAACTTTATGTAATATAAAAATTATATAATATGGTTCGAGATTTTGCTAATTATGCCAAATATAATTTAAATTAACGTGACGAGTTATTAGAAGAAAAAAAACTGACTGCAAAGCCTATACCGAATGACAGAAGTCACACTTTCATATTAAATAGTCGTTGTCTAAATTGCACATTATATTTGCAAAATTGTGGGATATTTCCACTACCAGAGTAAATAAAAAAAAAACTATGTCACTGTCACAATTAAGACGAATCTAATGACACCCGATGTGATAACTTTAAGCAGTTTATAGTACAAAGTGTGACATTGATACATATATTATTCGAAAAACATTTGCAGTCTGGTGAAAACACCGTGTTTACCAAATAATTATAGCAGCGAAACAAATACTTCATTTGTATTTTGCTTTATACGTAGATTATTATAAAAAAAATCCACAGAACGTGTGAAAATCCCATATAATATCGTATATTCGTTTATCCTTACTTATACATATGTAACGAGCACTCAAATTAATAAATATTACACGAAATATAATTATATAATATCTAGTTTGTAAGTGAAGGATCGTCCATAAATTACGTCAGAAGAATTTCATATTTTTGGAACACCCGTTCTTTTCACAAATGTTTACGCTTATGTGAACCTATCTACGTTGTGATGAAACGGTTATTCTAATTTTTTAATTTAGAAGTTATGACATTTAAATAGCTCTTTCAAAATGACTTACGTATTTCTATTGAGTTAGATTTTTGGTTACTATGATAATTTGAAAGCTTTTAAATATTTAGATTATGCAACTCATACCACTAGGTTTATGACGCGTCTTACGCGTCTATGAACTTACCAAGGGACGTAATTCATGGATAGCCTTTAAATGTATTAATTATCTATTACATGAAAATAATCACTTACATTTAAACGTATAAGTTAAATGAATAGGATTCATTTATATTCCATTTATTAATTTTAATATAAAGTATTAAGAGTTAAGGTACATGGTTATAATTAAGATATGGTTTAGTAATATTAAATATATATATTTTAATCGCTCTTATTATTTGATACATTATTTATCTATATTTATCGGTTCTATCAAAATTGTATGTGACATCCAATATTATTTACCTTAAGATGTAATCCAAAACGTAATTTCCGTTTCTGAAGGATTATAGGTAATATATCTAATTTCTTTATGAGATTTATCGTACAAATAGCCTTATTTTGCAGTCGCTAAGACGTTATATAATAAATGTAGTAATATAAAAAAATGTAACATAAATAATAAGAAAGAAACTGCGTGCAAGACAATATTAATTATAATTAGGTACATTTAAATGAAGATACATACTTCGTATATTACATTTAGGAGTAATTGATGTATTTTTTTTGTTTATTGTTATATTTTCTTGCATTAAATTTTATTTATCATTTGTTTTGTTTTTTTATTTTATTTTTTGACCTTTAATTTTGAACCTACCAGTCAATTATTAATTTCGACTCCCTAAATTTTGCAATTTTAATACAATTCGTATCGTTAATAGGAAACAAATGTAGTCCATGTAGTTTGTGAGTGACTGTAGTTACTGTTAGATTACTCAATTGCTTACTTTCAATGACTGAATACTTTTTTTATTTTCCCAAGTTACAGATTACGAAAACAATTGCGACAAAAAAAACATACAATTCTAAAAGGTTAACATTTGGGACGCAATAGAAACACGTTTATTTTGTTTAAAATTATTTCCTATATTTACTGCATGGGATATAAATTCAGAGAATGGAAATATTTATTGATTTGTGTTATCTCCCAATCTTTTAAATATATAGTGAAAAATTGATTAAAGCATATAGTTACTATATATTTAGATTGTATTGTAGAAGTACCAGCGTTACTAGCCCTAGATTATAGAGTAGTTTATAATAAAATTGACAAATACTGTATTGGTAAGTTTAGATTATACCTAATATTATTTTTTAATACTTTAAGAGTGATTCTTGTGAAGTATTATGTTTGCAGAGCGTACAGTTAAAACTTTGTTTATAAATTAATTATTTATCCAAAGTATTATAATAATGATTGTTCTCCATATTGTTGTTTAGATACCTCAATTGATATAATTATTTAAGTCAAAAAATAACTTAATTCATCCTCTAATATGGACTATAACAATACGGACTATTTTTACAAAAAAGTTTTTACTAATAATCTACTTACAGAGTAATTTATGGATTCAGCAGTCTATTCATCAAAAAGTATACGTGTTGATCTGTGAACACCGATAAATATATTTCAGTACCAAAGCAGTGATCTTTGCACCGCGTCGCTGTGTTCTCACCCGAATACTAACAATCGAATTGTTCTCAGTCCTCGAAAATATCAATCTAGTAATAGTAAACGATAGTGATGTCTGGAAATGACATACCTGTCTTTACATCCGTTTAAAAATACTGCGATAATCATGTAATCTATAGCTGTAACAATTTACTTGCAAAAAAGAAACCTAAATGACTTTCTTGCTGGCTTTTCTCGGTTATTAGCATGTCTTTCGAACCGGTGGTAGAGTTTTAACCTCCATGAGCGTCTTCTTAAAATCTAAATTCAATAAAGAATATTTTTTTACGAAATATTTAAGTACTAGCGTGCCACCCCGGCTTCGCATGAGTATAGAATATATAGCATTCACTGAAAAAAATCATTAAAATCGATCCAGTAGTTTTGATTTATTCATTACTGTTAAATTTGGAATAAAACAATTCCCCTTTCCCTATACCAAGAAGATTTCCTGCTATATTTAGAATATCTAAATTCTCCTCTATTTAATGGATGTTATTGTACATATAAACCTTTCTCTTCAATTACCCTATCTATTAAAAACCGCATCAAAATCCGTTGCGTAGTTTTAAAGATTTAAGTATACATAGGGATATAGGGACAGAGAAAGCGACTTTGTTTTATACTATGTATAGTGAAGGCATCATTTTACGCTACTGTAACACAATTAGGATTTATAAATGAAACTGTTCACCATATTATATAGATTTTTTTACAACAAAAGAGTACCTATAGCTTACGGCATAGCACTTAAAACATAGTATAAACACATGATCTATATCTTTCGACAGCAAAGAACACAAAATAATCACTGCTAAAAGTCTAACGTCGGATGGCATTGTGACTTATGAAAATTACAGAAATAACAATAGCCTAAAACAATATCCTTATAGTATTGCTGCCTGTTATGAGTATACAGAACTGATAATTTATGTGCTTTGACATCGCCATGCCAAGAAACTCGACAAAAGATTTAACTAAATAACTTTTACATTTTCTATATTAATGAATAATATACCTATGTGGGATTAATTTTCAAGTAATTATATGTTCAATTTAATATTTATCATTAAAATATATGACATATCTAAATGTTTATAGTACATCCTGTGTTCTACAAACATTAATTAAGAGCGTCCAATCACGTTTCTATTAATTAACCATTGTGTTTTAAGTACGTTGCAAGAGGCACGGAGATTTAAGGAGATTGAAATGTACTGGAGACACACGGAGCAGTTCTCATTTCCCATTACAATGTGTTAATTACTTTTCTAAAAATTCTATAAATATTGAACAAATAAAATAAATACAAATTCTCATGAGACAGTGATTGTTCTGTTTAATTTCAAGATTTGCAGCATCAGATGCGGTCAAATTTCTTAAGATTAGTTACTACATTTGTACTGGAACATTAAAGCAATGGACTCAAATATTGAGTCTTAACGGAATACTACCAAAATTCCTTTTATGCGAAATTTCCTTTAAATTTCAGACAACATAATTCAAAAGGAATCTTGAACTAAAATATAGTATTTTATTTCATCCAATATCTTTTTTACAAAAACTTAACGATGTGTTTTCTAATCGTCAAATTGACAACTGATTACAAGCTGTTTATCTAATAGGCCTATATAGAATAAAATATATTATAGAATAAGATATATAGAATAAAAATGATATATATTTGTAATATCATTGTCTAATAGGTATTACTTACATATTTATTCATACTGCAATTTCGGTCAAGTGCAGTGGTCAGCAAACTCGTTATTCGAAACAGCCAAATATGAAGAATACAAAACTGAAATTTATTCAGTCTTTTTTTTAACTTAAGCTTTGCTTTACTAGATATGTTTTTATCGAAATAATTAGGAATTAAATTACACTCTCGAGGTTACTTTTGTTCAATATGTGTTTTTTGCGGGCGATTAGCCGTAATATTGTTGTCTTTTAAACATGTACTGCTTTTCAGTAGGCTCAAATTTGTTTACTCGTATTATTCATTATGAGGCAAGTGGATACATAATGTTCCGTTCCCGTCGCAGCCGTAGTTTGCTGACCACGGTCTAGTGGCATGAATAGATGTTACTTAATTCCAACAGTCATATATATGTATTATTGCTTGTGTTCATCGTAAAAAAAAAAACAAATAAAATTTCGGCGAACTAAATAAGTACCTGAATTTACAGGACAGTTGTTTTGTAACGAGTATAAAACTATGCAGACATTTAAAAGCAAAAAAGATGTATTTGAGTTACTCCTTTTTTACACTTATTTCATTATATTTTTTGTCTCTCTCTATTTACAGTTATTTTTTAATTTTAATATATTTACAATAATACGACAAGACGTACTTCTAACACTCAACGCATAAATATAAAGACCTAGAGATCCCTTCTATCTGGGTGTACGTAAAATCACTTACGATTAGTTATTTTGAAAAAACCGCGAATCATCCCAGTCCGTTAGTGGTATCCGCCGCAAACTATGAACCGGTACCTAACGTTGCGCGTTATAAAAGACGTCCGCGACACATTTTTACCGACCCTCCTGATTCAATCACGTCAGCGAACGATCAGTACCAGCCTGTCCCTCGAAACAGAGCGTGTTCACGCCCACGTCCGCGTAACCACAAATCACGCCGCCGTGGTCTGGGGGTTAATTTCACTCCCGCACACCCGATTAGGCTTCCCACGGCAGCGGCTCAAGCCTAGGTTCGATCCCTCGGTAGGGAGCCCTTGAGTGCGTTGCTTGCGCTATACGATGACACACAAATATACATCACCGCTACAACACTACACGATCACCCCCACACTCGTGCACGCCACACGCTTACACATGAAAGTGGAAGGGTTTACTTTTTTTCCCTTATCGAACTGATATAAATAAAATCGGCTGAGTGCCTTAAGCGCTCGCCTTAGTAGTCCGGTGAAGCTGTTAAGACCTTGCTGGGTCAATAGCGTAGTCATTTCGAAAAAAAAATCATAAATATAAAACAAGAAAATTGCATAATAATATGACTTTATATCTTAATTCCAGGAAGAATATAGGCTATGTTAAACGTTAAGTTGCTGTTAATGTTATACAATTGTTTTTATAACTTACGATTATTTTCCTGCTGCTAAAAAATGCAAACACAGTGACTCCTCTTTTTAAGTTTCAAGTCTTCTTTATTCATAAGTATTTTGTCTCTTTAATAGTCATGTTTCTTCATCTGCGTAGTATTTCTTTGTTCTTGGGTATATATTATATTATCGTAATAAAATATAGTGTAGCAATAATAATTAAGTTTAAATTCTTGTAAGAAATTAATATCTTAATCATAGAAGTAAGTAAATATGTTAGAATTAATGTTACTTAGTATTAAACAACCAAGAATTATCGCGATGAAACAATATCACAAAGGTCTTCCAATTATAAGAGTAGATTAGCATAAGAATATTATAATAAATAAATAGAGTATATAGGTAAATCTATTATAATTATCTGTGTAGTATTGTCTTAATATTCTGATAATCTGTGTGTTATTTTAAGTAAATACTTAGTAACTTTTGTTCTTAATGAAAGTATATATATTATAACTTAAACGGTAAAGTAAAATTAAAAACTATAAAATCAATTTCGTTTGGTCTAGTACACCGACTTCTAAGAAATATATAGAGAGTTAGAAACTATTGAAACATATTTAGACTTAAGTAAATTGTGTTGCTTTTAGATACTTTTTACTAATTCACGTTCATTGAATTTACTCTTCAAAGACAGAGCTGTAGGTGAATCTATCAATTACTTACATTAATTCCAATGCCGTAATCACAACGTGTGATGATTGTTAGAATAAAAATTGCGCTCTATGTAACTATTGTGTCTTGTGTGACGAATATTTTATAATAATATTGTAGAATAGAAAGTTAGGTTTATTTCAACTTAAATTACTTATTTATATATTTTACGTTCATCAAAATAGAAGGTTTTGAATCTTGTATTAGGGGAAAACTTCATTACTGTATACTTTTTGTATTCATCTACTTTTGTGATATTTTTTACATTATGTTTGTGACAATTATGTCATGACATTTGTCATATGATTTTTTAATGCGCAATACATAAATAGAATAAAAATTTGCACATTATACTTCCGCTCCAAATTTTTTGACCGCTCTGAATATAGCTATAAGTTCAGGTTTACGCATAATACAACCAAAAGTTTAATATAAAAAAGGTCGAGGTAGTCATAAGGACTGCTGACAGAAGTGAAAACTCAAAGGAGTGAAATTTAAATTGTGTTCTCTTTTGCATTTTGAAATTAGTTATAATGAGAATTATTCAAATTTCATTATGTACAAATTGCAAAATGATAATTGTTATCATTAGTTTCTTTTTCACATCTATCGACAATTCGAATGATATTTATATGCTTTTTAATACAATTTATTGATTCATCAATATTAGATGTACACAGGCTCTTATACTATACGTCGCTAGTCTCACAGAAGCTGCGGAAACGCAATAAAGTCGGTTATGCTTACTAGCATGTCATGACGGGAAATTATAAATTTATCTCCTGCCAAAAAAAGCAGCTAAACGCGCCTAAAAAGTTTTCAAAATATTATTTTAGAAATGTCAAAATAGCATTAATTATCTCGACATCATAAGTACGTATCTGTACATACATATATACTCTGTGTCCTGTACAGCTATATTCAAAGCGGTCAAAAAGTTTGGCATGGACTGTACCACTGTAGACAGTTGATGCAGAATTATGGTTTTCTAGTTTTCGTGACACATTCGTACAAGTCTCGATACCTTATGCACATATTGTTTATTTAATATGTTTTTTTTAATTCACAATAATATTATATTTTTATATACGATTATATAATCTCTTGAGATGTCGTGTCGTTACAAATAATGGCTTGACGAATGCCCGTCATTGGCAGCTTAGATATAGTAACTAATATCATCTCATAATCATATTTACATACATAAATATTGTAATATAAGTAGTTATTGTAGTCCTGTACTCGCTACTCGACTACAGATAATGTCTAAATACATATTAAAGTTTATATAGTAATTAACTAAAAAGGTCTTAGCACTAGAATTAGAATCGTCTGACCGGAGTCACATCACAACTTCATATTTTTAACAATCCAATATCAGGTGATCCTCAGTATATGCAATACGTATTTATAACTTGTACCAATACTTACATTTTATTACTATAGTAAGTACTAATATTTACAATTAACACAGTAATAGTTAGTTGTACTTTTTTGCTCACACAATGTCCTAACATAATTGTTTTGAAACATTTTAAAATATGGAACTTCAACTTAATTTCATGAAAGCATTAATTGGTTAATAGTAATTAATGAAAAACAGTGCAATCCGAAATCTATATATAGATAGTGGGTAAACGGTCAAGAACATCCCCCTCCTCTGTTTCTTAGCCGATTTCCTTCATTTTGTTTTTATTCTATAGCTATTGAAAAATATTTTTTAAATTTTTAAATAAAAACTTAGTATCTTCTTTCCTTTACCTTATATTTAATATGTTTAAATATATATTTTATAACGTAGTTGTAACTATTGCATAATTACTATAAGCTTATAAACATGTAACATATTTGATCAAATAATATGAATTTGTAAATTATGGTATTACTGATGCGCGCTTTACCTACATTCTTGTGAATTGTAACGCACAATGATTAATTACTTCATATTATACGTAGAATTTAGCATCTTAAGACATTATAAATATAAATGATCCTATAGTAGCTTTTATTTAGGTTAAAAATAGCTAATTAAGTTAAAGTACCCAAGCGGATAATTAAATACGTGTAAATATTGGTCTTTTAACTCATTATTATATGGATGTATGTAAAATGTTTATTGTCGATGTATGACATAATATTTCTAATACATTTTAGATGTTGAAGCGGTTTATATAGCTTGTATAGTTATTATAGTAGTTAAAAACAAAATTATAGCGACTACTTTTACATATACTAGAATGTATAATAATAATAAAATTGTTTAATAGATTACCTAATTTTTGTTTAGAAGTAATATTGTCTATAAAAATGTAACTGCAAGTAATTAGTTTACTTTTATTTATTTTGGCGTAAAAAAAAAAAAAAAACAGTAGTCCGGTGAAGCTGTTAAGATCTTGCTGGGTCAATAGCGTAGACATTTCGAAAAAAAAAAGCGTAAAAAAACTCAACTCAACTCTACCGTTCGTATATGTTTGCTCTACTAACAAGCGGTGACGATCTGAGATCGATGAATTGGTTATTTAACATAGACAAATCGATTATAGTAATCGATATTAAACATGGGATCGATCTCAGACCCTGTGCTGTCAAGATTTGATGTTTTTTTTTCTATTTAGATAAAAATAAAACCATACAATAATTAAAAAATAAAACAAGAATAAATCTCATAAAAAAATTTATGAGATCAAATTTTGGGTACTCGATTCTCTAAATCTCAATTTTTTCATGAATCGATACCACACACTACACTTTGAATCGATTTGTTTTATGAAGAATCACCATCTTTGCTACTAACATCAATGTCATGTTCAAAACTTGTGATGAAAATTATTCAATATATTATACTACTCCTATTTCTTTAAATTTTGTGTTGATTTATTTGCTTCCTTAAAAATTACCTTATATTGTAATACTAGGTGATATCATCTATAGCATACAATACCTTGTACTTAGTCATTGTTAGCTTAGCAAAGTGCTGTAAAATTATAACATTCATAATTACGAATAAATGGTTTCAATTTGCGTGTTTTATTCTTCTTTCCCTTACCTTATCTATCTATACTATAATAAAACTGTAACAAGTCGAAATCTGTACATTAAATATTTTTTGAAAATTTTAATCAGGGTAGACTATGTTATCGATATAGAAGCCAAAAATAATCTTTTTACAATTTTTGTCTGTCTGTCTGTCCCTATGCACACGCATCACTCTGAAAGTACTGAACCAATCTTGACGAAACTTGACATAATGATACCTAATATAACGAGATTACATCAAACTTACTTTTTGTCCCATAAAACGCAAAGAGTTCTCCAGGATTTAGGATCAAAGTCTAGAATCTAAGCCCGTATTACTCTGAAAGTACTAAGCCATTTTTAACGAAATTTAACACAGTGATAACTGATATTACAAGGCTTTTTTTGTTTTTCTTTTTCAGAGAAATAGACGACAAAGAGTTCTACCCTTATTTTTCTCCATCCTATCCTATCTATACTAATATATAAAGCTGAAGAGTTTGTTTGTTTGTTTGGTTGAACGCTATGATCTCAAGAACTACAGATCCTATTTAAAAGTTTAATTTAGTGTTGGATAGCTCATTTATCGAGGATGGCTATAGGCTACATATCATCACCTTAAAACCAAAAGGAGCTGAGCACTAATTAAGAATGTTTCAAAATCGGGCTATTTTGGAAGCTTCCGCTGCGTGTTAATGTCAGTATTATATGCGTTGCCATGGTAACGTGATAACATTCTATCAAAAATATTTTCATGGTTTATTTTGTATTCCTATTAAAAAAGTTTATTATACGTTAGTATTGTTTTCGATTTTTAATTATACGTGTTACGTTTATATAGCAAACATTTCTTAAGTTTATTTTGTGTTGTTATTCAGAAAGTTTAGTAGTAATAATATTCGTCCAATAAGACAGTCGAAGGAATTAATCCATACAGCCAATTCTGAAGTTGTCAATATAGTTAGTTTTCTTCTATGCCCAAGTTAATGTAAAGGTATAAGCGCCGAATCCTCTACATAATATAACGTAATTTTTTATCTTCTTAATCTTCAAGACCATAGAATTAATGCTTCGTGGTTTTATTTTTCATACATTTCACTTATGCAAAATAAACGAACGATATTATATAATACGCAACCAATTTCTACACGATATAGAATCATGTAACACAATATTATGAAAAAAATATAAAATCCACTACATGACAGACTGAAATCCCGCCAAACACTCTTAAAAAACTCTATTAGTTTTGTTGCCAATTTTTTATTTGTGATATATTACGTATTATAAAAGTAAAGTGAGTGTAATTTATATTAAAATAAATTATTTTTGGTGAATACAATCTGTGATGCTACAAACATCAACGTATTTTTTAACTCTGTCGATATGTCTGTTTTTTTATTTGTTCCGGGTATTCTCCGAAACGACTGGACCTATTTGAATGTTTTTTTTTTTTTCTTAGAAATGACTACGCTTAATAGTTTCACCGGACTACAAGTAATATTTGAACGGGAATTCTACGGGCAAATAAGTAACTAATTAGCTGTTTTATTTAATATTGTTCGATAATGTGTAGCTTCATATTTTCATTACTTTCTTATATAGTATGAGCACTGAGGCTGATATATAGTTTAAAATTCCAGTTATGTGACTGATCATAATCCCATCCCATTTGATACACTATTAGTATTCACATACATAATGTACACGTTACTTGTTACAGTAGACGATGTGCGTGTGATACAAATATTTTTGAAATAGTATTATTGTAATTTACACTAGATGTGTAATCACAATTTTAAATTTATTTGATGTATTAAAAAAAACGCGTGCGAAGGCGCGGGTAACAGCTAGTATTTAATATTTCCTTTCCCAAGAAGTTAGAAGACCAAATAATAAAAATCACGAAAAATTACATAATAAAGTGACAATTGTTTGCCGGGATGAAGTCCGGTGAAGCTATTAAGACTTTGCTGGATCTATAGCGTAGTCAGATCGAGAAAAATAAATACTGGGAAATAAAGACAACGCCGTGCTGCAGAAATTGTTGATTATACATGCAATTTAAGCTATGGTATTCATAGTGTTTTATTTATAAATGAAGTCTGAAATAAACCCTGTAATCTCGTTAGAGGTTCTAAGATGAAAAAGGCTGCCTTAAATCAATGAACATTTTAAAGACATTTTTTATATGCATCATATGTGTGACTATAATCTCTCTTGATGATAGGTGACCATTTAGTGAAAGATGGTAAGTATTTTCTGGTAAACCTAGATGTTATCTAGTGCAGATACATATATATATATATACTTAACAAGGTGGGAGCTAGTCAGCCTGGCTTAGAAATAGACCCATCGTCGTGGATTCGTCTAAACACGTTATCCTCAGACATATAATTCTATATACGCTACCCCATGACCTATTGTATGTATTAATTCATTTGTGGATTATATACACAAAATCAGACAAATTATAAAAATAAGGACACATCATAAAATCGCTCTTTTAAAATTCCAAAGTGAAAAGTTTGTTCGTAAATCTTGGATGGTCATTAATATCAAGTAAATCGTGTATAACTAAACTGTTTACACATTTTTTGGACTAGTATTATTAGTTATAGGATGGAAATAAAGGAAAATAGTTTATCAACCTGAGAGAAGAGACTTTAAAAAATTGGTCGCGTTTAAAAATATCGGGATTGCAAAGAATTATCTATGTACGAAAATCTAGTATTGTCGAAATAAAACAAATGTTATATTTTTTAACGCTGTTGAACGAAAGTACCTCTCCAATTTCATCGAGTTTGATGTCGAAGTAATCACCCATGCAATAAATGCATCTTTGGCAACGCAGTGGCAGTTTATTGATACCCTTCTTAAAGAAATCAGCTGGACGAGAAGCAACAAATTCTTCAAAGGCATTTTGTACTGCCTCTCATGTATTGAATTTTTTCCCGCCATGGAGTTATCCAAATTCTGGAAAAAGTATTAGTCTGTAGGCGCAAGGTCTGGTGAGTAGGGCGGATGACGGAGAACTTCCAACCCCAGTTCTTGCAGGTGGTGCGTTGGTTTGTAGTGTTAGCTCCGTAAACGTCGTTGATGTTGCGTGCCGCTTTGCTGCCACGACGGTACCATGTTCCATAATTACTCAAATTTTTAACGTATTCATTATGACCACAGAGAGAACCTTATATAAATAGAGTTCGCAGTCGCTCTTCCCGAGCAGCGCCTCTATATCACGAATCGGGAACCAATACAGTTAGTTATACATGTATAGCTATGTATGTATGTATGCCTAAAGCGATAGTGCTCAAATCGTATACTAGCTTTTAATAATTTATATTTGTAATGATTGATGATTTTTTATAGTCCTAATATTAAATAACTGTTCTTATTTCAAAAATAAATAAAAACGTAATAGGTATATATAAAAACAACAAAATCAATTCATACACTTTATTATATTTTATAATGTTCAATTACATATTGTATCATATTTTTAACACTGTGAAAATAAATATTTTCTATTCTGATGTATTTAATTATTTAAAAACAAGTTTGAAGGTACCAGTTACAATATCTATAAAATAATTCAAATAACAGCTATCTTAAAAAAGATTTATACTTATTACATTCACATAATTACATCACCTACCCCTACTTAAGTTATCATCAAGAATTCATATTAAAATTGTTTTTTGTTTAAATTGATATTACATCGTAAGATATTTATATCATCTAAAGCATCAGAAATACAGTTATATGACGAGGATTTAAAAAAAAACATTAAATTTATCTCAGGACCATATATTTAAAATCCTTAGATGAATTTAAGATACTGTCTGCATTGTTCTGTAACATACAATTTAGAGAACTTCGTAGGAATAAAACAAGGAAGAATAACATATAAAAAAGACATATTATGGCAATGAGTTGATACAAAATGGATCCACCTTATAAATAGTTGATGAAACTATTTGTTCTTCCTTCGCACTGAGCACCCAAGTATCCATAAAGTATTTCCTTAAAAGCAGATATCAATAATAAGGTATTTATGCGGCTAAAATAATAATTGAAACAATTACCACAGATGAAGTCGATGTGTACTTTTATTTCACGAAATGTTTAATTCCACATTATCTTTATAACAGAAAAAAAATGTATAAGTGGATTTATTACGAGTGAAACTGAAACAAAAGTAAAAAAAGAAACAAATAGCTAGTATGCACGTGTGCTCATTAGAGCGTCGTTATAAATTGTTGCTCATACATTTTGTTGTAGAGCCATCCCTCTGAAATATCTTTAGACAAGTATACAAAAAGTAATATCAGAATAGCCAAATGTTATATTTATTGTAATCGCTACCGTATGCAACTATGGTGCTAAAACTACTAGTGTCATCAATGTTAATTGAAAAAATGGTGAAAATATTTCACAAAAAAGGTTATTACTTCTCAATAAACTTCTAAAGTAAATGAAAAAAAATTCAATTATAAAATCCAATTTTAGAACCTCCCACATAATAAAAGTAATAAGAATTTATTTATTAAAAACTAATTCAAAGTACAACATAGACCGTACTGTGCAAGTCGCAAAATAGGAGAAACCCATTTTTCAACTATACAGAAAAAAAACCTGGCTTGCTGGTACCAGGTTAGTATAAAATCTAACATACCTTACTGTCACCTGCTCTGGATAAAATAACAAATATCAAAGTAAAATATGCAATACAAAGTATTTAGTAATATTGTTGTCATGAGTATCAAACTTAGCAAGTGATTAGTTTAAAACCAGTGTATTCAAATATCTAGTGAAGCATGAATTTCCCATGGAGAGTATAATTTGCAGATGTTGTTTTACCTAAATCGACTTGTTACCAAAATTGACTAAGTGAATGGAAGTTATAATAAATAAAAAATGAAATGATAATAATATTTTGGAACCATGAGCTCTGAAATTATGCTACAGTAAGACATGGCTGAATTTGAAAGAGTGCTTTGTACTATGACATTTATTAAAAAAAAAAAATAAAAAGAAGAGAACTGTATTCAATAAATAACTTATTACATACAATAAGAGACATCTTTTGAAAACTTTTTTTTAATAAATATAACTTTTACACTAGTTTGGGTGAGACTTAACCAAGACCCCTACTTGAAAAATTTATAGTAGAATTCGAAGCTGTGGCTATCAAAATATTCTTCATCTCCATATGACGTCTAATCCATATTTATATCACGCGTTAATAACATATCACATTATTCTAAGGAGTAAAATTTGTGAAAGACGTTTATGTTAAAATATTGATTCAATCAAAAATTTTAATTGCTGTAGTCAGGAAACCATATAAAAATATCGATATTGCACCTGAAGAGACTTTTGACCCAATTGTTAATTTTGAAAATGAGATTAGAGATTCAAAAATTATATGTCAATTATACTAACTGGATAAATTACAAGCATATAAAAAAGTGTACTCAATAATTATTTACATTGTAAAAATTAATGTACGATGTAATAATTCAATTTTAAAAAACATATCACTAAATTCATCAGTAAATATAACAGTACAATTCATAAATGATGTATATAATTACATATTATATGAGAGAAGAGTGAGATGAAAGAGATAAAAAATATCATAAAACCAATGATATGTAGGTTTCAATTATTCAAATGCTACAAGCATGTTCTATTAGACTTTACAAAAATTTAACTTATAGATATTTTTTGACACTGGTGCGGTGACGTAAATAAAATAAATTTCACTACGAGGACAGAGAATATATGACATTATAGTACTCCTGCCCGGTTTCTGAGGTACTAAGTTAAACTATCATTACCTATACACTCAAGAAATTTTTCCATAAGATAAACTGTCAATGCGTTTCTGAGTACACAGCGAGTTAGTAAGTAACAATGAAACCTATTACTAGATTTTAGATGTTCACTAGATGGCTCTTTTTAAAAAAGAATGTTAAAAATTGGTTTTATTATTTGAAGTCTTAACTTATAGTGGTAATGTTATAATTTTAAAATAGTGCGTGGACTCCATCCGCGCTAAAGAAGTGAAAATTTGTAATGTGGAAATGAAAGTAGGAAAGGGTAGAAATTGATTTTTAGTGAAATCATATTGTTTGTAGCGTTGAACGTTTAACTCTCATACCCCCTCTATGGTAACGTTACACGTTTAACGCAACCTTATCGGAAATAGCATTACAAGTTTCACTTCAAAAAATTCTTTCAAGATTAGTAATGATTTCATTTGATTTTATAATTATTTACTTATAAATTTATCTTAGTTATTCGTCAATGACATGTCATTGTCTAGATATTAAAAACTATTTAAAATGTCAAATATAACTTATTGAATAGATAAACGCTCAGATTGACTAGTTCAGTTTAACGGAGGTTTATCGTATGATTGTGTTCAGAAACCCTATTTGACAAATTATCGAACCTATAACGCTATTGAATAGATAAATGTGACTCAGAAAACGGCCATAGGAATGGGATATTAACATTAGGAAAAAGAATTAAGTTAACTAATTTTCATGTTGTTTTTATACTTCTTTTACTTATTGATGTATAATAGCAACACAACCAAATTATGTAACCCTATTCTTTTTTTTATAGTGTTCCATTGCTAATTTTTTAACACTATCCCTTAAAATATTTTCTGCCCTTGTACCATTGATTATTTTATATACATCTCTGCACCAGTTAAAAATAAAAAATCTACAAGATAAATCTAATAAAAAATCTATTAAAACAGATCGATGTTTGTCACATGTGAATAAATGGAAGTCAACATGTACACTTATTAAAGTTTTACAGTAGTTTCTTATTTCCACCATCTCTCTTTTCTTTTCTAACACATATGTAATTATATCTTGCATTTGTGAAAAGAGAGCTATTAGATTTTCTGACGGGTACGTGAGACATCTTTTAAAATTGAAATATTCCCTCCTTACCAAATACTCATTCGGATTTTGAGCACTCGTCAAATTATCTTTACAATGCAAACAATTTTTGAATACATTTTCTCTCGCTTGCCGCAATAAGTAGCCAGTTACATAACATAGTTGGCCTATAATTATGGGATCTCCTTTCTTAAATTCGAAATCAACTATTAGACAATTAGTTTCTTCAAAATCAATCTTAATATTTTTTTCTTTGACTTCTTGATTATCACTAATTAAATTTTTCATTGAATCAAAATTCTTACAAAAATCTTCCTCACAATTAGATCCCTTAGAATAGTTTGATATGTTACTTATTAAAAGAGATAAAAACGCGGATTCAAAGCCAGATGGAGTGGGTGAAATATTTCTGTAACCATAACTTCTAATACCACCAAAAAAATTTTCAAGAGGGTCTTGGTTAAAATGTCTCATCCAAATTGATTTTAAATTATAATTATTAAATAACTTTTGTTTCAAAAGTTGTATGTTCTCTAAAGTACGTAACCAATTTTTTATTGAAGGCACATTCATTTCTTTTCCTGTTTTCGAAATAAAGATAATATTGAGTACTTTTTTCGCCTTCATCCAAGTTTTACAGTGCTCTGATTTCAGGGTCAATGGACCCAAAAGACGCTTGCCAATTCTCTTTTTCGAATTACTATAACTTCCATTCATTGAGTCAAACAAGTCGTCAAAGAATAATAGCAGGTCAGCAGTATCTTCACTTTCCTTTGGAAGTATACCTTTGTCTGAAAATAAAAAAGGTTTCACATTGTAATACCTATGTTCCTAGAATCTTTTTACCTATATCTACAATTTACTTTCAAATGAAATATATATGTAAAATTGTATCAATATAAGTAAAAAAGCAAGATCAATAGTGTAATATGTTGAAACATAAACCTAATATATATATAAATATTTTGTAGACAAAACAATGTCGTTAATAATAAAAATTAAGTTAACATGAAACTGTTATAAAATATTGTGTATTTATATTTTTATGAAAAAGTGATCGATTAAAACTAAGGTATCTCAAAAAAAAAAAAAATTCAGACAATAATAAATGGTTCTTCTGACAACCTCTGTTTGACCTAATAAAATAATAACAATGTAAATAGACTAAATTTCATTATTTGAAAAATGATTTTATCATGATATTCATTCACCTTTACTGAAATCTAAAGTATTTAAACTCATGTTGTTCTTCTACAAGGTGTCCTAAGTAATTACTGCCACTAATCTATCATTAATATAAATAATATGTATGCTATTTTGATTATCAGTGGTTCACATTTTTTTTTTCGAATATATCATAATGTTGCTAACAATTTGACAAAATTGATCTTATAAAATAACAGTTTAAAGAATATACCATTTAACATGAGTAAATAAAAATATAGGTAACTATTTACCTGCTAAGTATCCCATGTTTGTGGCAACAGTTTTGCTAAATACTTGTGTTGCATATTTTACTTTCATTTTTGCTATTTTTTTCGGTTCTACATGAAGCTCTGTTAGATTTTTTATTAACCTGATACCTTTATAAGCTGGGTTCTCTGTGTATAATTGTAAAATGTGATCCCACTTTGCTACTTTCACAGTACCATCAATAGTGTATTTTAAATTTTTAGTTACTAAATTATTTCTTACTCCTTTTATTAGGTGCGGAGGGTCGAAAAGTGGAACGATATCTTGTCCATTAACTTGAAAAATTTCTTGAGGGTAATTTTCATTTTTTATTAAGTATTCTCGCCGTGTTTCTTCTATTAACATATTGATGGCACTGACATTCGTAGCACCCTGATCACATGCCGTAGCTACCACAATAAAACCAGCATTTTGTAATTCTGATATGATTTTCTGTATCAATGTCTTAAGTACTTTACTTGGAGTGGTTCTACAACAAACTGTGTATGCGACAGGTTGTTTATAATTTTTGACAACTCCCCTAATCATGAACACCAGTGCATGATCAGCTATTTGTCTCTGTGTTTCAATTCCATTGCAAACAAATCCACTTATGCAATCTTTTTTCCGATAATAATCAAAATGCGGAGTAATAGCAATTTCGTCAAATAAAAGTATACACAACTTTTCATTTGTAGTAATCATATCAGCTCTATGTTTTAACTGCATAAATATTTTATTATTGATTCCTGCTTTAATACCAATAACGGATATTAGCCTGCTCAATGTACTTGGAGATGGAAGAACAAATATTTTACTCAGCCATCTATAGGCTCTTGGACCTTGTTTATATAATGCCAATGCCATAATCTTTTCTTCTTTTTTGAATCTTCTTCCCATTTTTTCTTTACTAATTTCTCTAAATGCATTACAGTGAATAATGCAGCCAATGTAGTAAATTCTTTTAAACATTTTTTAAATGTTTGGTTTTGAGATAAACATAATGCTTTTTTTAACCGTAATTTAAAGCTGTCTTTCTGATGCCGCAGTTGTTTTACCTCACGTCGCAACTTATAACTATCCTTACTAAATTTTATTTCTGGCATCTTCAAAGTTATACCTCTAGTACTAAGAGGTTGTTGAATAGACGAACCTGAAATATATATTTTCTTTATTACCACCAAAAATTTTTTGTTAAGATTTCTTTAAAAAATGTAGTCATACTGACATAACCACAATAGCTGGACATATAGTACCACAAGGTTTTTTTATGATAATAATGTGTTCTTTAATATTGTAGAACATATTTTTGTTCTATCATTTATAGTTACCGGGGCGCATGCGTTGAAATTTATTTTATGGCAATCTTTGTCATACCTTGGATTACATTATTGAAATTTTAGTATTAGATCCCAATGTCTCTCAATCGCTCTCGACCGTCATCCGTAGGATGGTCGAAAGCGAGACAGGATGGAATTCCGTCGCCTTCTATTGCGAGGCGGTTATGCACGCAAAGGAGGCGGCGAAAAGGAAGAGGGAGCAGACCAGTCAGTTTCTCTCTAACGGTCGACGATCACAGCGGCGCAGGGTCAACAATGACTTAATGCCACCGTAAAAAGGGCCTGCGAGCGGTGGACGCTGGCACGTCTGTCGCCCTGGCAGTTACCTGTACAGGCCCGTGTGGTTGAGGCGCATTGTGCTGATGCGCCTCCGATGATCGTCGGGGAGGGCAACTCTCGCCCTCCCCTGAGGGGTCTACCATTCTGACCCCTCGACTGCGAAGAGGCCCCTGATGAGAGGCCTTCACCTGCCGGGGAGTAGACGCATTGCCAGTGGCAGCCCCTGCTCCCCGGCCTATAGGTGAGTGAAGGCACCATGGGGTTTTAGTCCATGCAAGTCGGACATAACCCACCCTCATCAGCACGGCTGGGGTGGGTATCCATAGGGATTTCCCCATATAAAAAAAATATATGAAGTATAGATTGAAAATGTATATACCACTACTATAAAAGACATTGATTTCAGATAGAATAAATAATTGATGAGAGTCATCTATCCAGAAATTATTTAAAAAACCTTACAAGGTATACGATCAAACAAGCTCACTAGTTTACAAATAAATTCATATGTCACTTTATACAGTTACATGTTAATATTAAACTGTGCCATAGATTTAGTCTAGAGGTACGGAGAACCATATCTGTGTATGAGTGTCCGATAAATTGCATTAAATTAGGGTGTTTTGCTGCTGTTAATACCAGGGTTAATTATTGTTCAATTATGTCAATAAGTCTTATAAAAGTAGGTACTAACAAATAAATAAACATATTCAAAATCATAAAAAAATCTATTACTTTCTGTTTTCGCACTCAATAATTTTAGGTTATATTCATAAAAAAAATTTCGAACTGTCTATGCCCTTTGTCTATCCTAGGGAGATTTTAGAGGGTCTTGGAACCATTTCGTCCTTACAGTTGGATACTTTTCCACATGTTCCTTATACGAGATACTTCCCTTACCTTTTTACCCCTGGGATGTAGCTAGAGCCGAATTTCGGGTAGGGCGGAAGAAATACATCATAATTGATTTACCCTCGAAGCACGGGCTCCTTGAGCAATCAATCTGTATTCCATATGTATCTAGGTTACATATCGCTATTTTTTTTTACCTAAAACTATGAACAAACAATTAAATTATAGGAACTTATCTTAGTTTTTGGTATTTTTAAGGTACCGTAATGCCCTCCCCCCCTATTTACGACCGTGCTCAATTCTCTTGAACAAAAAGGCAGTCCCCGATTGTTTTATGAAACGACAAGCGTCAAAAAACAAACACCTGTACGTATACTAGAAATACATAAAATAGTCTTGATAAATTTGAAATTCACCTAGTGAGTTGACATATCTTTTACTTCTTTAGTGATTTGTTATTAGGTTTGAAAATAGGTTGCATTAAATCATTTATTTGTTGACCTATTTGGTACGATATAAGTTATTCCACCAGATGAGGCCCCCCTCGGCAGGTGCTAAAGCCTAGGTCCGTTCCCTCGGCGTGCAGCCCTCGAGTACGCTGCTCACGCGATACAGTGACACAAAACCTTATCACTGCTACATCACACACATCACCTATACACACGTGCACGCCTACACGCTTAGACGATGTTTGTTCTTTTTCAGAGTTTAGAAGAATTTTTATACACGAACCCTACTTTTTTTGAAAATGTTAAACATCTATAAACTCATGTAACCTAATCCACAATGGTACTATATTATATGTATTGTTAATCGTGGTCGCTAATGACCTAAGACGTTAAAAAGCGACATAAAATAAATAAATTAAAAAAAAAAAAATTCCGATACAATTAAATATAACAATATCTAACACAATTCAGGAAATGTAATAAAACGATAAAATCGATTTTAATAATTTTATTGGAAACAAAATAATAATTATGCTATATATTGCACGTGACTCGCAAGTCCGCTGGAACATTCACTCGGCGCGTCGGTTTGAGCAACACACACTTACCCTTACAATATCAGATAACAAACACTATCGATAACCGGAGTCCGGACACACGCATTCCAGACTATATTTATAACAAATATATTCAATAATGCATCATTATTTATTCATTTCCCGCTTCGACGAACCTTTATCCGTTACACGACATAACGGTCTAAATTTATTTATCGAAAACTATGTAAATATATCACAAAAAATCAAATTTCATTGCTCATCTCCTCTTCTTTTAGTTTAGTAAATATATAAATTATAATACTCAATTATATTTACATTTCAAATAATAGAGGCCAAGTATTACGTAAGCAAACTGTTTGTAAATTCTGACCCCTCCCCTCGGTCAGCTAAAGTAAGCAATGCTCTAATCCTGCTTCCATGCTTACGTAAACTTTTGTAAGTATTTTTAAAAGTATTGTGGTTTCCCTATTGATTCATGGACAACAGTTAACAAACCTAGAAATTAATAAATTATAGTCTATAGAGGAATTAATTTTAATTGGTTCGATACAAAGTCGATGGTAGCCTATTGAATAAGACCACGTTCCTTACATATCAGATCTACACATTCAGACCCCCCCCCCACCCCCCATCAATGATGTAATCAAAAATAAGCAAATCAAAGACATCCAGCCCCCCATAGTGCTTACATAATACTTCAATGACCCCTTAACAAAATACAGCTAAATATGATTCGTCGAAGAAAAAAAAACAAACTTGTTCAGATCGATATGTGATACGGCAAATAAAGTGACATCAATATTGTGAACGCGAACGACGAGTGATCTCGCGTCAGATTAAATCTACAAAATGGAATCATCGCAGTGGCGACATCACTTGCGTATTTAGATAAATAAATATAATAATTTAAACATAACACATCGGGTTTTTTAAAATTCACTGTAAATAAATCACTGCATAATTTTTATTACCTGCCTTGATTGCAGCGAAAATAATATAACTATTGATATAGATTAACGTTTAATAGTGCTGTACTGATGTCGATAAATCGAAATTTCGTTTTGTATTATTATGTTTTGAACAGTGCTGTTTAAAGATTCAAAAGTGATACCAACGAATTAAAGGACTTGAATCCAGTGTCCTTGACAAACTAAAAAAAAGTGTATTCATCGACAAGTACCTAAAGCCGTTGTGGAAATTCCACGGATAAAGGCACATTTGTACAGTATGTAATTAATTTTACATAATGAAATTACAAATAAATTTGTTGCTATTCATAATCAAGGCAAGTAGCATCCACAAAGTAAGATTCCGTTAGCATTTATGTGTTATTTCCAGATTAGTGTATTTTAACAATTGTATATGAGATCGTTACTTACAATTTATATAAAAGAGATACTATCCTGTAACGTCACGTCATGTCGCTTGACTTAACGATATTAAACTGTTCTAAGTGAGATAAATATTTGCTAGAATAATTAGTATTTTTTGAGATTATCACAAAACGACATAACCCTTGAGACAAACTGTATTCGCTTGAACTTAAAATTCATAGACGAAACGGTCATTAACAGTTATCTCGTATTTTATACGATTATACTGAACTAAACTGCCCGCGATGCCCGATATTCACGTCCAGAGTAGCTTCAAATAACCTTAAACGATATAACCAGTATCGAACTTTAAACATTACATATACAGTCTGTGTTATATAATGACGTGACATTACGTTTGACAGCTGTCAGCTGTCATCTATACAAGTCCACCCTAAGATGGAGGTAAAGGACCACATTTACTAAATTAAAATACATATACATAATATGTATTCTATACCTAATATATACAAGATGTCAGAATGTAACGTTTTCAGATTATGAAGAAATAAGAAGTACGAAATATAATTAGGTACATTATTTTATTGCCAATTTTTTTAATAATAAAAAAGGTTTTTTATTTTCTCTTCTATAAACTACGTAGACTACACTTTCATAGATTAAATTATGTAATAAAGGTATCAAACAGCAAGAAACATGACGAACATGTAGTTTATCTTTAAGAAAATTCGTTATGTAATAAATCTGAAGGGTTCACAATCATTTAAAAGGTCCATAACAAATAAATGCTGACGGTATCCATTACTGGAATGAAAAATGACATAGAACAGCCTGGCGAGCTAATACAATAAACAGGAAAACAAATATATTTTGTATATACCAATATAATTGCTGTAAAAAGCTTTTCAAAACTTATTCGCAAGTCAACATGATTGCTAAAAAAAATGCAATAAAATAGAGTTCTCAATGAACTACATAGAAAAAGATCTATTTAGTTTGTCAGGGCAGTGTTTTTGTACGAGGTCCTTGGCCTCACTGCTTTGACACTCATAAACTAGATATGTTTGGACGCTTTGAATTATCCACATACATTATTTATATGTTACATACATAATAGCCCAAGTTCTTTGATTGAAAAAACAAGAGCAGGACAACCGAAATATCTCAATATCTAGATCATGTTGCTTTCATAAACACATACATAATCGAGATACTTCGGTGGTATTGTAATCTCATATACAATACACATATAAAAAGTGAGATTCCTGGTTATCCCACTGTAACATTTCCGTGAAGATAACATAATTTATTAAATTATACAAAACAATAGACTAAATCCATATGACGTAAATGAAAACCATAAAGTTTGCAAACTATTCGATATTATTTTCCTTAATGGCAACACTATTTATTTATATTACCATTTTGTGTATTATATGTGTTTCATAGAACAATCAACCCGATTTTTCGTCAAATATAATTAAATATATATGTTACAAAGATTACACAAACAACACAGAATGGTAACACTTTGAAATATTTCTAGTGTTGACATATTTTTTTACATTTTTTTTAAACCAACACCACATTGGCTCAAAAGGCATTAGTGTTCCCACATTAGCAACGTCACGTTTAAATCTTAATAACGACATTTCATTTATTATTACTTTTAAATGGTCCCAAGATACTAAAGGACTTTAAAAAAAATCTGATTATTTGAAAAAAAAAAAAAAAAAAACTGGTAAAGAATATGTCTTATTTTAAACACAAAAGAGCTTTGTTAACAAAAATTAGAAAAAATACATAGTGGGAACACCAAAAGGCATAGTCCTAGACGAACACGAAGTTTGTCCAGAGAGACTGCATCCTCCACTGGTCGCTGGTCCTTCGGTCGTGTAGGAGCTCTCACACGCAATAAACTTACAAACACAAACTAAACTCGACTCTCTATCTCGCTCGCACATTACTCCCGTCCCGTTCGCACGCGTCACGCACAACCTTGTTTATAATAGTTTTTTTTTCTTTATTATTTATTTATAACTAACATTCGCTGACGTCTTGTGCTGTGTTCCGAAATAGACTTTGTTTAGATTTTTTTCAACCATTTTTTAGGCAACTTATATATATATATATATTTTGAAAATAAAAACAAGACAACTATTTTTAACATAACGGCATTTACTTGAAATAAATAGAGATTTGGGAGCATTTTTGTATAATTAATCTCAAACGGTACGTTTATATTGGATGTAATGTGTGATACCGGGAACATCAGCACAATCATTTCACTTCACTAAACTAGAATCCGCGCGCGGGTTCCGCTACGGCCCCCCCCCCTACACCCTCATAATACTATAACATTGAGATACACACCGCGCCGCGCGGCGTCACTCGCTTCTCTTGTAATACCCGGGCTCTCAAAAAAACATGAAAGATTTGCAGATTGTTTGAACAATGTAAATGTTACTTTCAAACCGAATAAAAAAAAAGATATCCCAAAATGTTTAATGACGTGATAAATATAGTATGATTATTATAACTATTTTATTGTAAGAAAAAAAATTACCATAGACAATAATACCCGTAAACACGTGAATATAACCAGGAGCATTACAAAAGCAGCATTTTGACATCACAGTCGTGTAATATAACGGGCTAAATTGATATGACACCGACATACTGACAATATCTGAAGTTACATTTAATCCGATTATATTACATTTATTTTCATTATGTGATAGTATTCTTTTATTTTTAAATCGTTTAATATTAGGACAATTTTAGATTTATTTTAACATTAGATTATGAGCAATTCTACATATTTTAAATTTTATTTTAGCAGCATTTTCAATTTGGAAATATATGAAGTTACATTTATTTATATTATATTACATTTACTTTCGTTATGTTAATCTGTTGTATAGATTTTACATTTAATTCAATAATTGAATATAACTATCATGTTTAACCACAGCTGGTAATAATTTGAATAATTGTTGTCTCTATTTTTATAAATAAAAGCTCAAATATATAATAACTTATTACAAAACATCAATTTGTATTTTTGTCTAATGCATGAAAAATTTCTTGAATTTGTTTTTTTTTTTTTTTTCGATCATTGTTCACTGCATATTGTTACAATTAGAAAAAGATGTAGAATACATTATGTCTGAGTGCGCAGACCGGCTGCTAGACAGAAAATATAAAGCTAATTTTATGTTGTTCAGATTAATGAACGCTTTGATTTTTTTTTTTTAATTAATCTATGCAATGTTGTGTGCTGTGTTTTTTTAATTCATTATTGATGTCCAAAGATAAATATTTTTTGACAGTATACTGGTAATAAATAGTAAACATACGAGCTGTAGAAGGAACGATGATGAAGTCCTTATATGTTGGAGTGATGAATGAAGGGAAGGCACACACACAAGTGCATTGAGGGTTCACTTGTTGTTACTTATTGGTTCCAGAATCGTCTTTCGTCGGTGTCGGATTGTGTTACACTCCTGGCGTTGCCTCTAACGCCAACTGGAATTCATAATTCCTCTTAACAATGCATAAATGTTTTATTTACATGACAAGTACATTACATTACAAGTTAAATAAACTGGATGTCGGCATGTTCCAAAATATTTTAGCCAAACCTTGGAGTGAGGTTGCTAAAATGCTATGTGAAATGAGTGAAAGATGATTGTATAAAAGAGGATGTACGAAAGGCTTTAATATTAGTATAATTAGGTTATGATGGGGCTGATATGACTGAAGTCAAAAGCCCCTAAATGAAATAATAAATAATAAAAAAAAAAGTCATCTAGTAATATTAGGTAACATATGACAATATAATGTAAATACTAATATTATAAAAAGGTATACTTTGTGATATTGTAGAGGATAATCTCAAGAACCTGGTCCGATTTGAAAAATTCTTTCAATGTTATATAGCTCATTTATTGAGAAAGGTCATAGGCTATAATATCATCACGCTAATAGGAGCGGAGCTCGAGTGAAGAATGTTTCAAAATTGTGGTATCTATTCTTTATGAGAGCTTCCGCTCTGTGTTCGCGTTAGCCCAAATTAGCTATTACACGCGGACGAAGTCATGAGCAGACGCTAGTGTAAACTATTGATATTAGATAACTGACGACACTGCCTCCCTGTTCTGTAATGTGTCAAGCTGTGCATGTGTTATAAGAGTAAGTTATAATTCCAGATATAGTTTTCTCTACCTAATTCCGTTTATCGTTCAATGCGCGCTACAAGGTTCAATGAATCTTCTATAAAAACACACACAGAGAAAAAAACTAATAATTCACATATGATAGAAAAATGATAACATATTCATATAAATAAGAAGATTACATTATGTGTTTTATGACGCATTTTTTCCAATCCTTTTTTTAATGATATATATCATAGGAGGTAAACGAACAGATGAGTCACCTGATGTTAAGTGATCACCACCATTCATAGCCACTTGAAACACCAGGGGAGTTGCAAGTGCATTGTCAGCTTGTGTTGGGGGGGACAGGGAAGAGAAGATGGAAAGGGAAGGGGAGGGTAGGTGGATGCTTTGTACTATACCGACGTATACGCATATACAATACTTTTGAGCTAATATTAGGTATTGTAATATATAGTGAGACCAGGAACATAATTAACATTGTATAATTTATTCTGTATAATTCTCTCGACCATTGAAATAGATATATATGTTTATCTGTTTGTAATTGCGTATTTTTATTTTATTGAGTTTTAAACTATAATGAGATAAAAGAAGTTTTCACTTTAAAAGTAGACAGATTATAAAAGTCGCTACATACTATTATATATATCGATGGAAGAAAGCAACTTTAAACCCAACTTTACACCAGAGCCAAAAATCATTCCAAAACTTCAATTTTGTTTATGTGTAGCGCTAAAACTAGGCAGAAAACTAAGGTCGTATTGATGAAAAATCGAATCGTAGGAAAGCGAGACCCAGAACATTCAAAGTGGTATTTTTCTATACATGAATATAGTAAAAAGTAATTTAGCCCGAAATGCAAGTTACGAGATTTCCAATGTACGCACATTTTTTGTGATTACTTTATTAATAATGTCAAGAATTTTTATAACTGTGAGCTAGTATTGTTATTATTTTAGTTAGTTTGACTATTTTAGGTTGTGTTTTTAAGTGAGATTATTGTCTTTGTGGAAGCGCAGTTAGTGAACTCGATGAATTGGTGAAGTTTGATGCGATGCGTGGCACGTTTGTGAATAGTTTTGGATGTTGTATGATTAGAGAGCGGGACATGTGGCGAGTGGTGGCTGTGGGTACTCACAGCACTTGGTGCGGCTGCAGCGCGGCGAGGTGCGCGGGCGACGGAGGCACGCCCGGCGGCGCCGGCGGCAGCAGCGTCTGCGCGAGGCCTTCGAACCGGCTCCCCGCCTCGAACCCGTTCTGCAACACCGTGTCCCTTCAAACCCACTGTCGCCGGCTCGCTCACAACCAAAACGGAGCCCTAACACATCTCGACTACCCACTTACACTCTGACCGTCTCGATATCGACCACACAACAAACAACCTTTATATTCACCTTAATTATGCTTCGAACAACCAGCTATCCATGTACTTCTTAGTAATCACTCTCTTCAGATTGACTCTTATTCAATAATACCAATAATAAATAGTTTTTCTGTCGTAAATACGGTTAACCGTTAACAGTTTAAACTAGTGATACATGTCAATATTACAAACAATATTTAAATTCAATAATCCAAAGTAATAAAACATTAATTAATGTTACTTTTGCTATAGTATAATTTTTATTGATTGTGATTTCTTCTAAAGAAAACATTTTTTTATACAAAATAATAATTTTAATTTTTGTTTGTACATTTTAAAATTTGAAAGCCACTTTAAAATAATTCGAATATCAAATAAGAATGTTCTAAATATACATATTTTGACATGTATAATAATATTGTGGAAAAAAACTATATTCACATACATACTACTAAAAATTCAATTAATATGAAAAAATTCCAGAACCACGCTTCATGTCTAGAACAACATTCGTTGTCGACAACCATGACTCAGTGATGACTTTATGTTTATCCATTATTTCAATCGTGGTTTTTTGACACCAGGGAAGTTGAAACATTTCATTACAAAGTATGAATAGTCTGAATTAATCATAAATCTCTAAGAGACCCACTACACGAAGAAAGGTAATGGACATAATCACCGTGCCACTTCACGACGTATTGGCGATTTGATTTGAAATCTGAGAAATCCATAGCTCTATGTTTTCCCACATATAGTATTACAACAGAAACATTTCTCAACTTCAGGTTTCCTCAAGATGTTGTTCTTCACCGTCAATCAATAGTGTTACCATTTTAAGTTAGTATATAATTAAAAAAAAATCGTTGGTAGACGCCAGGATTCGAACCTGTGAACATCAGGTTAATATTCCGCCGGCCAAAACCACTAGAATTAATAGCAGTGTAGACTCATTGATGTGTGTGATCAAATCAAAAATACTTTATTCAGTTTAGGCCCTAGTAAGGCGTTTATGAATGTCAATAACTGCCACCGGTTCGGAAAAAAAACCCAGCCATCGAGAAGAACCGGCGAGAAACTCGATCGAGTACATTTTTTTTACATATATTTCCAATACGACATACAATAGCTTATAGTGGATGTACAGAGAGGAGTCAATTCCAGACCCCACTATCGTTCACATACTGATCCACTCTATAATATCCTTTTCACACTACCACCCGCTTGACGTGGCGCTTAAATTTGCAGTCCGGTAAATTGGTAACATGTTTTGGGACTTTATTGTAAAACCTAACACTATTACCTAAGAAACTATTACTGGTTTTGCTAAGTCTGAAACATGGGATGACCAGTTTATTGCAGTTTCTAGTATTTACATTATGCCAGTCTTATACTAAATTCAGTTTTTCAAAGTTTTTACGGACATACATTATACATATATATTGTAAATTTTGTATGTGAAGTAGATAGATGAGTTAGACACTAACGGGTATCATGATGGTGGGTCGCAGCGGCTGTATGGAGGGCTGCACGGTCGGGTAGTACGGGTAGTACTGCACCGGGTACCCGATGTAGCCGGGGTAGCCCGCCGCCGCCGCCGCGTACATCGCAGCCGCGGGGCTATACATCTGCACAACATACCACAACACATTCACAACTATACACAAACTGTTCACACACCTTCATATATATGGATTCATTTAAAGTTAAATATATTTATTCTATTTAGTGAAAAGACATTAAACATTACAGGATATTAAAATTATGCCGTGGTATTGTCACATTAGTGCATAATTCAACACATGCTGACTGTCATCATTGCAAGTGACCTCAATGCTGATTTTTAATTGTGAACATGAAAGGGTTTAAACACTTTATAATATTAAAAAACAGAAATAAAAAGAAAGGAGAGAAAATTAAAAAGACCGATGAGAGGATATTACATGTGGCAGAGATGCGAATGTTAAGGTGGATGTGTGGTGTGACTAGAATAGATAAGATTAAGAATGAGTATATCAGAGGAAGTTTGAAAGTAGCACCGGTGACAGAGAAGCTCAGGAGTAATAGGTTAGCATGGTATGGGCATGTCGTGAAGAGAGATGAAAACCATATAACTAGAAAAGTGTTGAGTATGATGGTGGAGGGATATACGAGTAGAGGAAGACCGAAAAAGGTGTGGATGGATTGTATGAAAAATGATATGTGCGTAAAAGGTGTGAATACTGAGATGACATTTGATAGGAGAGAGTGGACAAAGAAAACATGTTGTGCCGACCCTACTTAGGTGGGATAAGGGACCCTTATCCTTATCCCATTAGATGATGATGATGAATATTAAAAAACAAATTAGATTATTTTACATTAGTTAGTACATAATAAAGTTAAGTCATTGACCACATAATAGTTCTAAATATGAAAAATGTACAAGTGTCATGACAAAGAGTGTGAATGTTCGGCTCATAAGATTGTACAGTAGGTACTATGGTTCTAAATAGGGAAAATACCGTATCATTTTTTCGCATCCTTCAAAGGCTTGAAACAACATTATTAATATAGATGTGATGAAATGAGACTTGGCAGAGAAGTGTTGTCGACTGACCGGTAACTGCTGGCTGAGCGCCGGAATCGCCTGGTGGTGTTGCAGCTGTTCATACGGCGGCGGCGCGTACATTCCACTCGCACCGGCGCTCGCTCCGCTGAACGTCATGCCGTATGGAGCTCCATTAGCCACTAAAACATAAACATATGTTTAATTTTAGTTAAAATTATATTTCGAAAATCTGCACGGCTAGAAATCTTACGAACAGTTTCGAGAAATTTTAACATAGTAATAAATGAAAATTCATTACGTGTTTGTTTAAAACCCGAGTTCCTAAAGTAATCCACGTGGAACCCCAGGAGTCCACGAGACACTGCAGACATTTACCTTGGCATGACAAAAAGATGGGAATTCATAATTCGTATGCAGGGAATCACCAAAAATTATTTGCTCTTGATAGCCACGAACTAAAATGTTGGCTTCACTTCACCTATCAAAGTAGAAAGATCGTAGGTCCGATCCCTCGGTAGGGAGCCCTTGAGTGCGTTGCTTGAGCGATACAGTGACACAAAATTTTACATCACTGCTACAACACTATCAACCCCACAGACGTGCACGCTTACACAAAAAAGTGCAAGGGTTTTTATTCTTATCGAACTGAAATAGTTTAGAAATTTTTCCGATAAGAAATTAAGAGTTGTTGAGATATGTATGCTTGGTACACGTATATGTTTCAACAATCCATACATATATGAATAGTTAGTTTAGCCTAGGTTAGCTCAAGCCGTGCCTCGCCTTAGCTGTAAAGACCTTGCAAGGCCAATAGCTAAAGATAATATTTTAAGAAGCTCAGCGACTGTTACTTATCTATACTAATATATAAAGCTGAAGACTTTGTTTGTTTGTTTGTTTGGTTGAACGCTATGATCTCAAAAACTACAGATCCGATTTAAAAGTTTCTTTTAGTGTTAGATAGCTCATTTATCGAGGATAGCTATAGGCTACATATCATCACGTTAAAACCAAAAGGAGCTGAGCACTAATGAAGAATGTCTCAAAATCGGGCTACTTTGGAAGCTTCCGCTGCGTGTTAATGTCAGTATTATATGCGTTGCCATGGTAACGAGATAACATTCTATCGAAAATATTTTCATGGTTTATTTTGTGTTCCTACTCAAAAAGTTTGTTCTACGTTAGTTTTATTTTCAATTTTTAATTATACGTGGTACGTTTGTGTCGGAAACATTTGTAAAGTTTGTTTTGTGTTATTATTCAAATAGTTTAGTAGTAATAATATTCCTCCAATAAGACTGGCGAAGGAATTGATCCATACTGCCAATTCTAAAGTTATCAATTTTGTATTCTTTAGCCAGTTTTCTTTTATGTCTAAGTTAATGAAAAGGCATAAGCGCTAAATTCTCTATATAATATTTCGTAAATTTTTATCTTCTTAATTTTCAAAACCAATTCATTTCACTTACGCACAATAAACAAACATTAAATTACATAAAACGCCGCCAATTTAACATAACATAGAGTCAAGTAACACAAAATTATGTATAAAATATAAAATCCACTGCATGACAGAATGAAATTCCGCCAAAAACTCCTCAAAAAGTTTGTTGTACGTTAGTTTTGTTTCCAATTTTTGATTTGTGATATATTACGTATTATAAAAATAAAGTGTGTGTATGTAATATTAAAATAAATATTTTTTGGTGAATACATATATCTGTGGTGCTAAAAATATCAACATTTTTTTTATTCTGTCGATATGTCTGTTTGTTTATTTGTTCCGAGTAATCTCCAAAATAGCTGGACCTATTTGAACGTTTTTTTTTTTCTTAGAAATGATTACGCGATTGACCTAGCAAGATCTTAACAGCTTCACCGGACTACAAGTAATATTTGAATGGGCAATTTTACGGGCAAATCAGTAACTAATTAGCTGTTTTATTTTAAACTAGCGGGTTCAGCAGACGTTGCCTGCCCTGATAATAAGACAAACTATACCTAAACCTTGCCCAAGAATCATTTTATATATTAATGAAAACGACATGAAGATGCGTTTTGTAGTTTTTGATCTTATCGCGAACAGACATATAGATGACGTGGAACAGGACTTTGTTTTACATAGTAGTGATGAACTGTTATCCGTTACTGTAGATGATGTGCGTGTCATACTTACAAATATGTTTGAAAGAGTATTATTGTTATTTACACTCTAATAACAAATTTTAATATTTTTTTAATAAATTCAAAAAACGCGTGCGGAGCCGCGGGTAACAGCTATTCTATACTAATATTATAAAGCTGAAGAGTTCGTTTGTTAGTTTGGTTGAACGCGCTAATCTCAAGAACTGCCGGTCCGATTTGAAAGTTTCTTTTAGTGTTAGATAGCACATTTATCGAGGATGGCTATAGGCTATTTATCATCAGGTTAAAACCAATAGGAGCGGAGCACTAATGAAGAATGTCTCAAAATCGGGCCATTTTTAGAGCATCCGCTGCGTGTTAGTGTCAGTATTATATGCGTTGCCATGGTAACGTGATAACATTGTATCGGAAATATTATTATGGTTTATTTTGTGTTCCTGTTCAAAAGTTTATTCTACGTTATTTTTAATTCCAATTTTTATTATAAGTAGTACGTTGCTATCGCAAACATTTTAAAAGTCTATTTTGTGCTGCTATTCTAAAAGGTTAGTAGTAATAATATTCGTCCATCAATACAGGCCAAGGTATTAATCCATACTGCCAACTCTGAAGTTGTCAATATAGGTAGTTCTTATGTATTCTCTACCCAGTTTTCTTCTATGTCTAAGTTAATGTAAAGGTATAAGCGCCAAATCTTCTATATAATATTTCGTAAATTTTTTTGTTCCGAATTTTTGGTTTGTGATATATTATGTATCACAAGAATAAAGTGTGTGTATATAATATTGAAATAAATACTTTTTGATGAATACATATATCTGCGGTGCTACAAATATTAACATCTTTTTTTCAATTCTGTCGATATGTCTTTTTGTTTATTTGTTCCGGGTAATCTCCGAAATGGATGGATATATTTGAACGGTTTTTTTTTCTTGGAAATGACTACGCTATGGACCTAGCAAGTTCTTAACAGCTTCAACGGACTACAAGTAATATTTGAACGGGAATTTTACGGGCAATTAACTAACTAATTAGCTGTTTTATTTTAAGTGAGGGTGATAGATAGTAGTTTAAAGTTCTAGCTATGTGGCTTATGATAAATCCCATCCCATTCGATACACTATTAGTATTCACATATATAATATACATGTTACCTGTTACTGTAGATGATGTGCGTGTCACACTTACAAATATTTTTGAAAGAGTATTATTGTTATTTACACATCTAATAACAATTTTAAATCTATTTAATACATTCAAAAAACGCGTGCGGAGCCGCGGGTAACAGCTAGTTTTTAATAATATGGAATATGGAAATTTAGGAATATGGAATATTATTGATATTCTACTCGCTGTTCTCAATTTGCTTTGCTCTTCAATGATCCATAGATATTCTCAATCGTTGTGTAAAAAATTCTATTTAAACTATATCATACCTCCATACTGTGGACCCTGGTGAGCAGGCGCCGGCAGGAACGGACCTTGAGGCGGCTGCGGTTGGGGGTACGCGCCCAGAGGTGGGGTTACTGTAACAACTGACGCGTTCAAGGACCGACCACTATCCCAAACTGCACACAACTTACACGCCCTCACCCGTTAGATACCTCCAAATCTCGTAGCCATATTACAGTTTCCCCATAACACTTAGTCGCGAGAACAATATAAAAATTTTATATCATGACAATTTCACAAAAAATATTGCAAGGAAGCTGCAATACCATGCATCCGGCAGTGCTTCGTCATCGAATAATTTAATATTTGCGTTTACAGCATTAAAATAATATCTAGTACACTTTAACAGCGTCTGTTAAACTCGACTTTCCTGCTGTAATGATCTAGAATCTATATGGTACTAATTATATTTATTAATGTACTCGCAAACGAATCGCACGTTCAAGCGACAACTGTAAACTTTGCGATCCGTTGACGTCTATATATACGAGTAAACTGAGGCGCCGTTAACGTGATTCGATACAATTTTCTTTGAAATGGAGGGATCTGTTGTAGAGTGTGGGGTTAGGGCGTGATCCGAGTGCGCGCCTCAACCCAAGCCCGAGCATTCACGCTTGACGCAGCAGTGGGGCTACTCGAAAAATGATTGCTCATATAAATGTTTATACTATGCAATAAATCTCAAATGCTATTAACAATTATTTCCGAGCTGCCGAAACACTGACGAAAACCTTTCAAAATAATGTATTCTATGTACAAATTGTACAAGATTATCAAAATAATTAGTAAAAAGGAAACGATTCGTCAGCGCATTTGTCCACTTACGTCTTTGTTAACGACAAGCGATGCCCATACAACGTTACCACACACACACACAAGAACCAGATTACATTTCATCAAATTGTAAAACTCAAGTTATTTTTGCATATACAACTAAAAACTTTTTACTTTATTTGTCAAGACGTGATTAACATATCTGCCAGTGGCAAATCGTTTTACATTTGTAGAATGTTAAATAGTTTAATGATCGAATTATTCTAAAAAAAATATATGTTTAGAATAACTCAGGAGGTGTGTGTGCAGTGACAATGCTCCAGATCAGAAAAGAGTTTGAATAATACTCATCTATAGATTATTCATTCAAATTTCAGAGATCCGACAACATGAATACAATAATTCGGTAGGACGAGTTAAAAACTTCAACACAAAAGTGAGTGCTGAAATACCTACCAGAAGTTATTTACAACGCATTCCACGCTACGGTCACATTAGCTCCTCTTTAAGTTGATTCTATGAAATTTGTCTATGGTTTTCATAAAAACAGTGACTATTAGTAAAGCTGTGTGCACACTGTCCGTGAGAAAGAATAATGGGACCGTAGTTCAGAGAATTCTTAAATGATAAAACAATCAACACACGATAAATAACCATTTGAAAATACATTTATTATTATTATTATATTGATTTATTTATAATTTTTACTCTGGTGCTTGCACTTGGGGTATAAATTAACGCTTCAAATAGTAAATAGGAAAACGTTTTTTTTTTTGTCAAATCCAGAGTAATTATTACAAAATAAAACATGACGACCATCTGAAACAGCCGACATATACATGTCGTGAACATTCCTTTAAAATATAATATAAATATATGTCTGTAATCTAGAAAGAAATACTAGATGTACAACGTGTACCAAGATTGTTTGCTACATTCTTGCCGTAATCATTAATTCAAATTCATGTTTTTTTTTTTTAATTTCAATCTAAATTTTGCTGTCCAATCATAAAAGCATTCAAATGCATTAAGCAAAAATAAAATGTCGAAACAAAAGTACTATGATATGAGTGCGTTGAAGGACATAGAAGCATACATTATAAGACAGGTATGTAAAGGAAATCCTTGCATGCCATCTACACTACAACAATAAAATAATACCTACAAATGATAATGGTACCGTGACGTCACATAAGCCAAAAGAACATCACAACGCCATGCTGCGATCACAAATAATCATAAAAAGCTGCTTCTTAACAGCAAAATTTATGGTAACCAATGCGGTACAAAAATCCTGGTAGCAACCTTCTTCATAAATTGAATTATAACAAATTATCCCACTACTTATAACAAAAGTATACCATATATTATTTTTATATGGCAAACTTTCAAAACTTTATTTTAAACACCGTCAAACGAACGTAAAGCGTAATATAACATACATATAGTATATTGCAACAAGCGAAGGATTATTGTCAGATTGAAATAACAATACAACAATAAACCTCATTTAAAATTTACAGTACAAAAGGATAAATAAAAATATCTTTCGTAACTGGATCCCTGTAATATTCGAAAAATAATAATTAAAATCGCAAAAATAACGAATCTGTGTTTTTAAAATATAGTGTTTTAGAATATTAGGTTATATTTATAAAAGATTAAGAAGTAAAATTTTCACATCTGCCATACTTCCCTGTCCTTCAATGAAGCTTATATTATATGCATGCACAATTATTGTCTATGGTGTCGGATTTTTACCACAGTCAATTATTTCGAATACAGATTATCTATACTTTGATAATCTATATGGAAAAAGAGGTTGAGTGAGATAATCTGTATCCGTGTACTTATTTCTAATCACACATACACTAAACAATGTGTCATTCCTGTTAAATACACCTCATCATACTAAACCGCTGCCTTATCAAAATAAAAGGCAAAGGTTCCATTTGATTTGTATATTTTAATAGAAAATATAAAAACCAAAAACAACAAACATTGGTGTAAACATACAATTAGAAAATTGGCATTAAGTATATGTATGTATCATGTGTATAATTTATTAAAGAAATTCATTTTTTATTTTAATACTTAACTGCCAATTTTACCATCACCCTTACATTAATGATGTCCACAAAAACTATTACTTCTGGACACAGAATAAAGGAAGCAGGTGATATTGATTATTGCATGCAAATTGTAACATTATTTAAACATTATATTTGGCTGTTACCTTCATTTTTGAAAGGATAAATTTTAGCTTTAATTGTCACTTGATGCGAAACGAGCAGCAAAAGGACCAGAATGTAAAAAGAACACATAAAATCACTAAAGAATTATTTCACCAGCTAAAACCAAACGCAAACAGAAGATGTGAGATGCCTGTTCAAAACACTTTCTGAAAGTACAAGTCAATTGAATGAAAAATATCATACCAGTGAGAAATTAATTGAGGATTTTTACCATAGCTACATCCTCAACACCCTACTAATAATAAGATATTCAAAAAAGGATAGTAATTTAAGGAAGAAAGAGAAATCGATAGAAACAGATACACTTAATTCAATATTACATTATATGAAACCATTATATAGTTTAATAATCATAATCTATATACATATAAGAATGTAAATCTAAAGTGTCTCAGTACTTTCTAGAGTTTTGCAAAAAACATTGTCACAGGTGTCTTGGAATGGTGTAATAAAATGCATTTCAATCATTTTTAGAAATGTCTGTTTGTACGTTTGTTTGTATGAACACGCATCACTGTTAAAGTACTATGGTTACGATAAAACTTCAGCACGTAAATCAAGCATATCCTTGATTAATATTAGGCTTGGTTTTAATAACATCAGTTCACTCTATCAAAAGTTATTGTAATTTTAATGAGGACGCGACTAAGTACCAGAGAAAAATAGATAAGTGCTTTAAAATAAGCACCTTATACATTCAGATGATTTGATTAATCACTATTTTTTTTACATTACGCGGACAGAGTCGCGGGCACAGCTAGTGTACATTAAATTTTAACTATCATTTGATTATTATGTGGTGAACAGCTTCAACTTTATATCACTTGCTTCCATTACTAGTTAGTTTATAAATACACTATCTTAACAAAAAATTATGACCGAGTTCGTCGAACACCAAAAGAAGCGTCGTCAATGCGAGTCAACATATAACTATTTTCTTAGTGTCTGAAATTCTCTTTGAATAAAGTTATTATTTAATGAACACTTAAAACTTTAATGTTCCAGTATTCAATAAGGCTAAGATAAATGACGAGTTTTAAAAGTATCTCTAGACTTTACTATAGGGATCTAAAAATCCAGTGTTATGATGTTTGTCCACAATGAACTCTGAAACTACTCAACCAATCTTCATGAAACGCTGGCAGGCATTTGGTCAAACTTGAGACCTTTCACCTTGAGAGAAATTTTATATTTCGATTAATGGCCTCAATATTTTTCAATAACAAATTAAATTATTGTCAGTGTTGATTATTGTTATTAATTGTAAGTTTTATCAGTCTCGAACAGATGGCGCTTTAAAGTAGTTTGTTGACTGTAGCACCGACAGTTACAGATATCTCATATATATCCATTTTAACTTAGAATTTCTATTTCAACTCCAGTTTATTTTATAATGTACAAGTTTTATTCAAAACAATATGTAATTGAACCATAGTAAATTGTGATTCAGTGAGTTAGTATATATTTATGAATACATGTTAGTATATCTGAAAACGAAAATATCGAACACACCTTCACCATTAATGAAAGACACTTTGTTTTTTTTTTTTTTGTGTTATTTTCTATAGTTATTCTGTATTTTATTCTAGTTAAGTAATTATATTGTCATTACATAGACTTAATTTTTAAAATAAAATGAGTGATGATATTCATAACACTTAATTGAGTGGAAGTGTATTTGAAGATGAGGGGATGGTAGAATTAGTTCCCTGCTGAGATTTTCCAACGGGATTACAGTCAAAAGGTTTCCAAAGGATTGACTATGTCCCTGTGGTTTGTGGCCATTCAAGAATTACATAAGCAGAATTTTTGTAATTTCTGACAGCCCGCTCCCCCTGGCCAGCAAAAGTAAGCAATGTTCTTAACCCTCCCCCATAATTACGTAAACATTTATATAGGTATATTCAAATGTGTACTAATTCAGTAAATAAATATTGCTGACGTAATCATCGTCCAGACCTCCCAACCCTTATGTCATCAAAAACAAGCAAATCAAGGACCCTCCTATCCCTATCAGTGCGCATGTAACATGACCTCTTTCTGGAGATGAAATTGTGTATAGCCTATAGGGACAACTCACAATCAGACGAACCGTGAGCTTGTTGTAGATGAAAGATAGTAACAATTCTATCTGTACATTATGTCTTTTCTTTTGTAATATTGGTTTAAGAATGTGTATTATGTTAGGTTAGGTCAACTCTATGTATGTTTGATTGTTTTAAAACTCAAAATCGTATTTGAGATCTTAAAAAAATGTTTATAAATAAACTCAAATGTTGTAATCATCTACCTGGAACAATGGATTTCTCTGCATCCTATAAGTATTAGCCGGGAAAGAACAAAGTTTTGTAAGGTTTTTAAATAATTGAAAATGTTAATGCAAAAAACAAAATCAGTAATCTGATTGTACAGTTAGGAATACATAGATTTAAGATAAAGACTCCTACCTCGTCATTTATCTTCCCAAAATACTTACACTAATGAGTTAGCTTAGACTAAAAAAACAAAAAGCAATCCCTATTGAAAAACAACAGGGATGTTCATCAGTGTAGCAAATACATTATTTCAATTTCAATAAAAAATTTGTCACACTGTGAAATAAAAGTGCAATGAATAACTAGCAAGTAATTATGGCTATTTTTCTTCCAAAAGAATACTTAAATATTAAATAAATAACCAACAGCCATTATTACTCCTAAAACAAAATGTGTTAAAAATAATAAAAAAAAAACAATCGAAAAAATAAGCTGTAAACTGAATATTCATTCGTAAAATTAAAGGAAAAAATTAGTAGCATATAACACCCATTTGAAGTCTTTTTTGTAAACTAACAGAGAGAAATTATAACATAAACAACAACTTATTTTTTATTTCGTGGTTAACTAAAAAATTTGAATAGCATGTGTATTTTTTTTCCTGAACCACCACTTTGTTTGCAAGAATGTAAAACATTATAAGGATGATATTTTAAGCCAAAACATCTACTTTGTAACCACTCATTTAGCTGTTAAGTCTACACTATCCTTGCAATAAAGTGAAATATATATTCATTTTTATATATTACATGAATTTATTATATAAAAACACATACTTCTCAAATTTGTAAAGGAAAACACTATGATAACTTGATTGCTTTACTTGAAATGTAAACTTATTCATACAGTCACAAGATTATTGTTTTTTTTATGAAACTGACCTCTCCAAAGGTCAAGAAACAAGAATCAGCTTTGAAATGAATTTTAATTTACCTTATTGGTCGAGTAGGTATAGTTATGTTATTTATTTTGGTACGATAACTGAGACTTAAACATAACTTGAGAAAATTTAAAAATGATTTTATTAATATAGTAGCATTGTAAAGTTACAGCACTATGCCCAGTGACACAGTACAATCCAAGAACAATAGCGACCAAAGAGATTTCAGTTAATACTTTGCAAGTTGTTGCTAGTACATTGGTTTTAAAATTTACAACTGTTGTCAAAGGTTTATTGCAATGGGGAGTGATCCATTTGACTATGGACACCTTATAAACTCACTGGGTTACTGCTGATTCTGGAATAGACACATGTGTCTTGATGGGGGTGGTAACACCTAGTAATGTTTTGAACAAAATTGTTATGTTATACCACAATATAAACATACACTTATTAAATTATAACAAGAATACTAAAATTCCCTACAAATAAATATAGTCCCTTTAATATTAAAGGCATTGTACTAATATGAACTTGATATATGAAATAAAAAGTCAGCAATCAAGTCACCATATAAAGTGGTTACAGTTTAATAACACATATGATCGTCCACACTCCGTTACGCACATATCATATATTTGTATCTTCTATTTGTTCCAAAAAAAGAAAAAAAGAATAATTCTATGTGATTCATTACATGATTAGACGACAGGCGCGGAGGCTGCGGCGGCGGCGCACGGCATCTGTCGAGAGGGCGGCGGTTGGGAGGGGCGGGGGACACAGGGCGTGGGTAACTTTAATTATCATCATGTCTTAACACGACTCTCAGGCAAAACTGTGGGCAATCATCTGTCCCTACCTGGTTTTATACCCTATATTATGTCAGGGTAGTTGGATATTATACAGGAAATGTTTGAAAATTCTGTTATTTTCATTAAAGTTTATAGGAACATTTATTATTTTCTCGATATGTCAAAATCTACATTGTAGATTGTAAATGTTTGAGAAACACTAATAGTTAGGTAGTATATGCAATAATATATGCGAAGGTAGTTTAGCCTTCAACAAAATTGCATCTGTGATGAGAAACTGTTTTTGTATTTGAAATACAGTATTATACATATTATTTATATACACAAAACACATTGTTTATTATAACAGGTTGAATATAGTTTGTCTAATCATTTCCATATACAAAATTCTTAAAAAACTCAAATATATTCACTTACTTAAAGAATATATTGAAATTAGTTTACCCCTTACAGTTTTGCCTTTATAGTACAGTATATAAGATCAAAACCCAATAACCGAGACATCTCAAGTTTATTTCAAGTTAAGAATCAATGAGAATTTTATGTAAGAACTTTAAAAGTCCAGTAACGCACAGCACAGGTGAGATCATACCATATTATTTTAATTATTGGAATTTCACCATGTCTATTCGCAGTTGTGAACAATAGTTAATACAGTTTTAAATGTATTTATCTGTAGATCAATCTTCTGTGTACTGCTTATACTAAACTTTTCAATAGTCTTACATATTCAAGGTATATATAATTAATTACTAAAGCTAATGTTTCAATAATAGTTTGACATTTGTAATTCATCAAGGTTATATGTTAATTTTTGTCAAGAAAAAATAATTTGTACACATCATAATTTTGGTATTAATTAAACAGATTACGTTATCTTGTGCAGAACTCTTGGGAAATTAAAATTCCAAGTCACAACATAATAATAATATTCTAGGATGAAAGTGTACATAATGCTTAATAACCAACTGTTATGAAAGTGCCACCTACATGGTTGACTTAATATCATTGTGCACTTGACCTTGTACTATCTTTTGTTCATCATAATGCAGTGTCCTTATGTTAGCTCGAATAATAATAATATATTTTTTTATATAAATCTAAAACAATGTTGACAAAAAAAACCTGCTTGGACAGTATACAAGAGTAACCAAAATCTGCTAATTGTCAAATAATAATATCCATAGTTTTCCTCATCAATAATCACTCTAATTAGGGTATATTGATTTTGATACGAAACTATGATTTAGTAAATTTATAATACTACGAAAGTTTTGTTTGTTGAATGTTATAAAAATATGTGATTTTTTATCAAACTTAAATCATAAATTAAAACTATGGAAATGATCCTAAAAACCGTCTTCAGATCAGAACCATTCATCATTGAATCAGTATAATTTTAGAATATTTCGAGTCTGCGTTTACACCCTAGGCGAGCGACCATCTTGGATTTGCTGCAATCGATTCGGCACTACATAAACATAAGGAGTTGCAAAAAATATGCTCCTTATTATACTGCTCTTCAATTACATTTACCGTGTTTAAGGCATCATATTATGGATATTTCTTCGCGAATAACAAGTATTCCAAGGCCCAGAATGACGTTACACATGTCAAACTTAAAATCGAAAGACAAAGAAACACTAGAAAAATTCGTATAAATACCTTTTTTGTCTGCCATTTATATATAATTTGTGATATCTATTTATTGGAAATTAACGAACAAAGATATATGTAGCGAAAAATACAAGATATCACGAAGAACTGTAATTGATTTCAACAACGCAGTCGCACTTCGCAGAGTTGAGCACAGCAATGAAAGCAGTGTTGCCAAAGTAAATTGAAAAGATTCAATACTGTTCAATACAAAACGTAAGGAGAGTGGCTCCTCTACGATAGAAAATTACAATTCCTGTAAATTAAAAAAATATATAGATTTAAATACAAATATATAAAGTAGTAGTAAAAAGCACTAGCGTTGAAGTAATTATCTAAGTATATAAAGAAACAAATGTAGTCAAATATAAATCTCCTATTACTAAAAATACACAGAACCACGGACATGAAGTGATTATTAATAAATAAATGATTATTATAGTATAATCCATTATTTTAGTTGTTATATATTTTTTCGTAAAGTGTTCATTTATGAGCTTTAAACACATTATTTTCATAATGAAATTTCATTGGAAAATATGTTTTTGCCAAAAAAAAAAATGAAATCTTCACTATAAAGCTTTATAATAAATATAAATCTTTTCAAACTTTCATTCATATACATTGATTCACATTTATGCTAAGATATTACTCGTTTATTGAATGGTTTTAATTTCATAAACACAAATTTTATGTTGATCACCAATATTGGTGTTCCAGCACACGGAGCTTACAGTCACTATAAACTTGTTCAAATATAAATAAAACTCAACATTATAAAGCGTATTCAAATATTATAAACTAATTTGTTATACTCTATATTATGTTCACTCTAAGTAATGCTGTTACCACCCCTCCCCCCCTTCAAGCTTATTACTAAGTATTTATAAATTTGTTCTGGTTAAATATTGTTGATGTAGTTAGCACCCAGATTCTCTGGCGGGGTCCCGGGCCGGGTGCTAGCCATTGCCCTGGACCACCTCGGAGAGTGGCTTCGGGAGCTGTTTAGCCGCTGTCTGGCGGTAGGGCAGTTCCCGAGGCCCTGGAAGACGGGGCGGCTGTGCCTGATAGCGAAGGAGGGCCGCCCTCCGGACTGCGCATCCGAGTATCAGCCCCTTGTGCTGCTGGACGACACCGGGAAGGCGCTCGAGAGGATCATTGCCTCCCGGGTCGTTCGGCACCTTGAGGAAGTGGGGCCAAATCTGTCGGACGCGCAGTTCGGCTTCCGGTCGGGGCGTTCCACGCTGGACGCCCTGACCCTCCTGAAAAAGGTCTCCACGGTGGCGACCTCTGAGAGTGAAAGAAAACTGGCGGTGTCCTTGGACATCGCCAACGCCTTCAACAGTCTGCCGCACAGTATCATACTGGAGGCACTCCGCTACTTTGGAGTGCCCCTGTATTTGCGGCGGCTGTTGAAGGCGTACCTCGACGGGAGAGAGGTCACCTTCGTGGACGCCAGAGGGCGGATGGTCCAGCGCAATACGGCGCGGGGGGTTCCACAGGGGTCGGCGTTAGGGCCACTCTTGTGGAACATGGGCTACGACTGGGTGCTCCCTTCTGGGGCGCGCCTCATTTGCTATGCGGACGACACCCTAGTCGTAGCCCGAGGGGGGGAAACAGAAAACTTATTGCTCCTGGCCACGGAGGCTGTCACCCTCGTGGTCGGGCGCATCAGGGGACTGGGCCTCGAGGTGGCCCTCGAGAAGACCGAGGCCCTAATGTTCCATGGGCCTCGGAAGGGGCTACCTCCAGGGGCCCACATATATGTGGAGGGAGTCCGTGTCAGGGTAGGGACCCGAATGAAGTATCTGGGCCTCACCCTTGACGGTCGCTGGCGGTTCGAGCCCCATTTCAAGGGGCTCGGACCGCGCATAGTTGCGGCGGCAGCGGCGCTCGGACGATTCCTCCCCAATACGGGGGGGCCGGGTGCCGCCTGTACATGGGGGTGGTGCGGTCCATGGCCGCCTACGGGGCGCCGTTATGGGTGGACGCCCTCAACGCCACCAATATCCGTGCGTTGCGAGCCGCGCAACGTACTGTGGCGCTAAGGGTGATACGGGGTTACCGTACAGTGTCCTCTGCGGCGGCCATGGTGCTGGCTGGCTCTCTTCCCTGGGAGCTGGAGGCGGAAGTGCTTGCCGCCGTATATAATTATAGGGCGGTTAAGAAACAGATGATAGATCCTCTAGCTCCTGGGGAATTGGAGCAGAGAAGAAATTATGAGAGAGGGTTAAGGATGGAGAGGTGGGGGCGGGACCTGGCGGACGCGCAGTACGGTCGATATACTATCGACGCCGTCCGCCCGGTCTTGCTCGAATGGTGCAATCGACGATGGGGCTCCCTGTCGTTTCGTCTGGTGCAGGTGCTGACTGGGCACGGGTGCTTCGGTTGGTACCTGTGTCGGATAGCACGCAGGGAACCGACCGCCGTATGCCATGAGTGCGGCGTTGAACCGGACACCGCGCAGCACACACTTTCCGAATGTGCTGCGTGGGAGGAGCGACACCGCATTCTGGCTGCGGCGGTGGGTGATGATCTCTCGCTGCCGAGCGTCGTCAAAGCCATGCTCGGCAGCGAGAATGTGTGGAGTGTTGTTGCCTTCTTCTGTGAGGAGGTCGTCTCGCAGAAGGAGGCGGCGGAGAGGGTCCGTGAGCAAGACCCTCACAGTGGCCGTCTCCGCCAACAAAGGGCAGGCAGGAGGAGGCGGCAGTTTGACCGCCACCTCTCACCTTAACCGGACCAGGGAAGATGGGTTGGGGGGCCCCATCTTCGCATTGCACGGGTCTGGGGCGGCACGATGAAGTCTATAGAGATCTCGTGCCGCCCCAACTATAGCGGAAGACGTACACCGTGGGGTTTTAGTCCGTGCGAGTCGGACATAACCCACGATCTCCCCAGGGAGGATGGATATCCATAAGGGATTTACCCACGTTAAGAAAAAAAAAAAAGTTATCACCCAGACTCGCCCATCCCCTATATAATCAAAAATTAATCGTTAGCTCCTCGTTATTTGTCCCGCCTGTTCAATGATCAATTGACGAAATCATTTATAACTTGTTTATTGTTAGTTCCTTGTAATGTTAAAATCTAATGTAATATTTATCACAGTAACGATGACTGTAGTGCAGTAATGATACTGCACTCAACCTTTTCTTTACTAATAATAAATAGTATCTTTTACACGATACCTCATAATTATGTTTAAAATGAACAGGCGTCACCGGCCCGAGCGTGACAACTTACTTTCGTTCACTGTTTATTTGAGCAACGGAGGTTTTCACTTAAATAATACAACATATTGTCATAAACAATTTTATTTTATTTAGTAATATGTACAATTTGTATTAGTTATTTCTTAAATGTTAGAAAACATTGTCCACTTGCCGCCGCATCTGTAAAATAATTCAATCATAAATACATATTTTAGAGAAAAGTGGTCCAATTCTTCTGGTAAGGAAAAGTGACTAATCTAATGTTATGTCGTAACATTAGCAGCAACTGTGTGTATTTCATAAGATTTTTCTAATGGACAAGATGCAGGGACCATTCAGCACATTCAAATAGAACATCAGAAGATATTAATCATTACAGGATTAGCTTATTAGATGTTGTCCCTTTGGTAATAAAATGCACAACCGAAGAAAGTGTACAGGTTGGTCACATAATGATGTATGGTGAACAGTGAAGTTGTTATCGAACAGTTACAGCTTAATATGCTTCCATAGAATCTTGTGTGCACCTGTAAGTGAGGAAGCCAAGATTCTATGGAAGTTTGTGTCTAATTCTAGTTTGTGAATAAGGTAACATTAGGGTACGATGGGTCTGACATGTTCTTTATGGACTTAAGTCCCTAAATAAAAAAAGATAAAAAAATTTGAACAGCACAACAATTACTTGTTTCAAAATGAACTTATTTAATTAAAGTTGTCAGTCATTTTGGTCATGTATTGAGACTTGCAAGATATATATATATATATATATATATATATGCTCTTCAAACACACATCAAACCAAAAATCGTATTTTGTATTACTGACTGATCTATAGACCATCATTCTAACCCAGTTCAGATGAGCTTAAAAGTTGAAATTTGGCATCCAGATGGGTTACAAATCCAGTTACAAAAACAAACTAGCCATCAAACATAGGACTCTTCCATGACTGTTTTAGTAGGTACTATAACTCGTATGTTCAAACTAGCGAAGTCAGACCTTGGGCTTCTTTATTATCCCAAGTTATAAGCAGAAATGATATTTCAGTTTTTATAACATACTAGTCCCTGCCCACGACTTCGTCCGCGTGGTAATAGTTATTCTGGGCTGACGTCTACACGCAGCAGAAGCTCTCAAAAAGGAAAAAATATCCCGATTTTGAAACATTTTTCACCTATGCTCCGCTGCTATTGGTCTAGCGTGATTATATATAGCCTATAACCATATCGATGAAAGAGCTATATAAAAATGAAAGAATTATTCAAATCGGACCAATAGTTCCTGAGATTACCCCCTACAAGGTCACAAGCACACAATCTTTACCTCTTTATAATATTAGTTTTTCGATGAATGAGCTATATAACACTGAAAAAATTATTCAAATCGGACCAGTAGTTCCTGCTAATTGTTAATGTGTATATCTTCTTAAATATATTTTATCCTTATTTGTAGTCCGGTGAAGCTGTTAAGACCTTGCTGGGTCAATAGCGTGGTCATTTCGAAAAAAAAAAAAAAAAAAATTTTATCCTTAATTAGTAACTCGTATTTGTTGAAACGAAAATAGACGGATATAGAAGTAAAGGAAGACCGAAAAAGGTGGATTGTGTAAAGAATGAAATATGTACAAAGGTATGAATACTGATATGACATCTAACAGGGGAGAGTGGAAAAGGAAAACATGTTGTGCAGACCCTACTTCGGTAGGGTAAGAAAAAGAATAGCCTTTATGGATGGTTTAATTGTTTTTTTTTTTAATTAGTAATTTGGCAGTTTTTGTGTTGAGTATATGGTGCATGTGGGGTGTTGGGGTGTTGGGATGTTGGGGTGTTGGTGGAGGGTGTGGTTGTGAGAGGGTACCTGCAGGTGGGCAGGAAGCGTGCGTCGTAGGCCTTCTGTAAGGGATGCCTCGCGGGCTGCGGCACCGGCAGCGCGCGCACCCCGCACCGCGAGCACTGCCGGTACCGCGTGGGCCTCCCTCCGCCCCCGAGGTACATGTACCTACCACCCAACAACATCACCACACAGTTTTTGCCAGGATTTTAGTCTCTCATGTACTGGCTTTTATATTTTATTCATAATCGCGTGTTATTTCACTCTATATTTTGTAAATTTGGTGATGTTTTAATATAGTTAATTTATTGTGCATAAGTGAGGTGAATGGAATATATTACCATGGAGCATGAAATTCTGAGATGCTACAAAAACTCCCTGGAAGGTTCTAACAAGGGGTCCATCTTGTTAGAATATTGATTCACACGACGCTTAATATTGAAATGATCGTACGACGCTTGTAATATTATTGACTACGTGACAATAGCAGTAATAATCACAAAGATTGATTGCCAAAAATGAACTTCAAAAAAAAACATCACCTCTACTCACGCATACCTACACTCAGTTATTACATGTTCAATTCAAATTATGGTACACCAATTTCAAAATTAAAACGTAACGCCATCTATGAGATGTTCATAACACTTGCTCCTACAGTTTCCTATCAACAGATTAACTTGAAGCGCCATCTATTCCAGACTGATGAAACTTACAACTAAAACCAATACTTAACATTCATAATCATTTCATTTGCAATTAGAACATATTGATGCAACTAATCGACATATAAATTATTTCATGATTTCTAATCTGTTGAGTAATTTCGGAGTTCATCGTATACAAATATCATGACATTGGGTTTTTATATATTAAGATATAGTAAAATAAATTAAAAATATATCAATAACTATCACTTTATTGGTTAATATTAAGTCTCTCATACACCAATAGAACGGCGCTGTATAATATTTTGGTAAAGCTGTATCACGATATCAAGAGGACCCAAAATTAATGACTTTAAAGGAACTTGTTTACATATTCGGGTTTCTACATCCCATTCGCTTGGGGTTTTCAGCACCCAGTTAATAACTGTTTCTATCATGCCATCGATATCGTTAGATAATCGCAAAAGTCGAGTACACAAAATAATGTATATATCATCAAAATTCTATAAGCTCGGTCACTGCTTTAAAACTCAATTTTCCAGATAATAAAATTACAATTTACTTTAAGGGATATTCTTGTGTATAATAAAATATCGAATAATTAAATGTAAATAGAACCAATAACATAAAATAAAAATTGTTAATAGGAAACGAATTAATTTAGAAATTGAACAAACAAACACAGTTATATATAAGCATTTTATAATCAAAGGGCGGTATACAGACACAATAAAAAAAAAACAAAGCAATCTGCATAATTTTAGTCAACTATTTTACATAGATGCTAATATGTTTGTCAGCACAAAGATCAAGGATTCACTATTAATTATGTAAAACAAATGTTGTTTAATCTGATGAGGGTTACCTAATGGAATCCATAGCTAGTGTGGGCGTCGTGTCGGTCTGTACGTACGCCGGCGGCTCGGGAGTGAAGCGCAGCGCGTCCGGCTCCACTCCGTACTCCAACTGCCCCACACATATTTATATACATACATATAGATGTATATAAAACAACGTATTTAACACGTTCACGCCGGCGCGTACCACCGGTGGTACGTATTTGATTGTGCTATTTTTAATAAATAAACGTTAAATTCTCATTATTTCTAATAACACAATCGAATACGTACCACCGGTGGTACGCACCGCCAGAAAATACAGTCTAGTGCGGGCCACAGGTGGTACGCGCCGCCGTGAACGTGTTAAGGCGAATTAAGCGTTAATTAAGATTAACTGTTATTTTCAACTAAACAGGTTTGTTATCTACAAACTTTCAACTTATAAGTACACAAAGATAATAGTGATGCATTAAAAATCATTGATGTTTATTATCCGATGCATCAACTATTATCTATGTATATTATTCGATGCATCATGTACTATCGATGTATATTATTCAATGCATCAAGTATTATCGAAGTATATTATTCGATGCATCAAGTATTATTGATGTTTATTATTTGATACACCGTGGATTATCAATGTTGTAATCATCGGTTATCACTGCATGTCATTTGAACGGATGCATGCGCGTTCTATTAATGTATACAATGAATTTTAAAACGAAAACGATGATAGTTTTGTTAATAGCGTGTTTGGATATCGCGTCGATGGACGTAGGTTTAGAGCTTTCGGTGAAGGAAAATCATCCTGATAAAATCAGAGTATGGCGGTTAGACTTTTTGAATTCGAACGCATAAGTTGTAAATCTGTCGCCAAGCACGTGTTTGTGTGTCCTGGCAGACGCACTCGAGAGCCTCCTTCGTTGTCCTTCAGGTTTAGCGTATTTACCATTTTAGACTACATCGTCATCCTAACATCAAATGATATTGAGGTGAAACGTTCAAAATTTATAAAGCACTAAAAGAAAACTGCATTAAATGCAACTGACTTAAGTAATATGTTTAGTGTCTCAATGGTGCTTTGTCAAAAATAAAATTTAAGTGAATATGGAAAAACGTATTTATTTTAATAAATGTTATATCGAAGTTTTCGGCTTCACCGAAAAGAAACATGAACATATATATGTCGGAACGCATCAACTGATTCTTGGTGACAGACTTTCAACTTGAGATTGGGCGGCGGATTTAGGAAAAACCCTACCGTCATGCTATTCACGGAGTGTTCTGACTCACTTGAAGTCAGTTTGCAATGATTCCTAACTTACGTACATTGAAGTGGTGTCTGAATACGCTATCAACTAGGCCATCCTCGCCGTAAATACTAGAAATAATAACAAACTAGTCACTTCATGTTTCAGGCTGATTAAGATCAGTAACAGTTTTTTAGGTAATAGTGTTAGAAATTATAACAAAGTCCTAAAGCACATTACCGATTTTCAAGATAGTAAATTTAAGTGTTATATCATGCAGATCTTAACACATAAAGGCTATTATAGGGTGGATCAATATGTGAATGATGGCGACATCTGGAAGTGAGGCCTCTCTCTGTGCATCCACGATATAGTAGGTGGTAGAGCCACGCTGAAGCTGTTATTGGTTTCGGCATGAATAGGTTGGCTCCTTCGAGGTACTACCACCGGACACACAGAAACACCAATGCGAAGTAACAGTGCCTGCATTGTTGCGCTCCGTTCGGTCAGTGAGAGCACTGGACGCCTACCTCACCTCCCTTTTCCCTCTCTCCCGTTCCCTCTATTCCCCCAAAACATAGTGACAACGCACTTGCGATTCCACTGTTGTCATTAGTGTCTATGGACAGCGGTGATCACTTAATATCAGGTGAACCGCCTGTTCCTTTGCTTCTTATGACAAAAAAATCTACCAAGAACGAATGTAACTTTATAAGTCTACCTAGCCTCTGCTCGCGACTTCGTTTGCGTGGAACAGATACATAAATACGCAGCAGACGTTCTCAAAAGAAAAAACCATCCCGATTTTGAAACATTTTTCACCTGTGCTCCGCTCCTATTGGTCTTAGCGTGATAACATATAACTTATAACCGTTCTCCATGAATGAGCTATATAACACTGAAAGAATTATTCAAATCGGACCAGTAGTTCCTGAGATTACCCCCTACAACGTCACAACATCATAAACTTTACCTCTTTATAATATTTGTATAAATTATGTTGTAATTATAAAAAAAGAAAATTATATATTACGAAAAGATAAACCACATCGGGTTTGTTGCCGGTTCTTCTTGATGAGTTGATTGTTTTCCGAACTGGTGATAGTTTTGACGTTCATGAGTGCCTTCTTAAGGCCTAAATTGAATAAATAGTATTGTGAAATTGGTTTTGATTTTTGAAATATCGCAATCGCGATACAAGTAAATGATGAGAGACATCTGTTGTCGCGAGAGTGCACTCACGTATAGCGGGAAGGGCTGCGAGTGCGGCGCGGAGAGCGCGGCGCGGGGGACCAGCTCCCACACGCGCGGCCCCGCCGACTGCGCTCCCAGTGCGCTGCACTCCTCTGCACACACATACATACACACACACACCCTGTCACTTTTCGTGGATTTTATATTTTATTCCTAATCACGTGTCATATCACTCTATATTTTGTAAATTTGGTGATGTTTTACGTAATATAGTTGGTTTATTGTGCATAAATGAAGTGAATGGAATACCACAGAACGTGAAATTCTGAAATGCCACAAAAACTCCGTGGAAGGTTTTAACAAGGGATCCACCATCTTGTTAGAATATTGATCCACACGACGCTTAATATTGAAATGATCGTAAGATGATTGTAATATTATTGACTACGCGACAATGGCAGTAATTATCGGAAAGATTGATTGCCAAAAATAAAGTTTAAAAAAGTACCGTTTATTAAATATTTGTTCTTGTTTTAAAAGCACGTACACAAATGTAAACACCGAGTTATATCTCACGCAACAGCGACGGCTGATATACGTAAAAAGGATAGTTCAAATGAAACGCTTCTTTGGGCGCGTTCCGGGAGACGCTCACAACACTCACAACGCCCTTTTCGCCGTTCCACTAGACAACCGCGAGCGTTGCGGTCGTGGCGTAAACGTCATTGATGACGTCATAACATACGCACACGCGAAGCTCACGACGCCCCATGTCTGGAGGTGGGTCCACGTGAGCGTTGACAAAATTGGCGGGATTCTCAATAAAGATAGCGACCGTGAAAATGTCATTACTTGATACGGTATAGGATATTTATATTAAATAACATATTGTATTGAAATACGTAAATGAAATATGAAATACGTTAATTAAGTTTTGATAATTTTACTTCTTTTGAAAAATGTTGTGAATTCTAAAATTCAATTTCAAAATTAATTTATAATTATTTCATGGTAATTTAATATTTTTCATTTAACCAATAAGGTCATTTTTTATGTTTTTATGATAATTAAAATAAAAAAATTGAATTATACATTGTTTCTTTAATATACTTAAATGAATTTCATAATTATATGAATTTACTGTTAAGACTTACAAACTGTAACTTAACCTCTCAAAGTTTTTGTTTTATTTTTTCTAGATCGCCATTTTTATTATTTATCTGAACGCTCAAAACGCCCACAAATGCGTTCCACTAGCTCTTACGATCGTAACGCTCGCGAGCTAGTGGAACGGGAAAACTCGCGGTCGTGAGCGTGAGCGTTGTGAGTTTCTAGTGGAACGTAGTCTAATAGTTCCCCACGAATCGATAAACGAAACTAGAACAAATTTAGCAATAATTATATCAATGTTTACGTAAGCATGGGAGGGGGAGGGATGGAGAGAAGTAAGGTATTGCTTACTTTTGCTGACGAGACGGGAGGGCGTGGTCGGAATACAGTGCAGACTCTTTACAATGTCATTTGTTATAACGAAACACTTTCTATAACGTATAAAATAATTTAATGTGGTTGGTTTATCACAAAACCTTTTATTTAGTTCTCTTCCGCCTGTATAGTATGAAATCTTTATAACAGAAAAATGCTCAGTCTTGAAATTCGTTTTAAAGAGTTTAGACTGTACTTGAACGACCTCCAGCCTGTCGATCAGTGCATAGTGAGGTGTAGATCCGTTTGTATGGAGGATAGGCCGCTATGATTTTGGCTAGTGCATGTGTGGAGTATGTGAATGAATGGTGTTGTGGAAGAGTGGTGATGGTGGTGGTGGTGTCGGTTACCGATGAGGTCCTGCTTGGGCGTGGTGGTAGCGGCGAGACGCGCCAGCAGCCGCGAGAGCGAGTCCCCCCCGCGCAGCACCACCAGCCTCCGCAGCAGGCTCACGGCGCTCGGGTCCGCCCACACCTCGTACCTACATCATATTCCCTTTCCTTTACATCATATCCACAGTACCATACTAGCTTTTGCTCGTGATTTTGTTCACATTCATATAAGTTAACTATCTCTCAGGAACACTACCCTATATCCCTTTATATACCCTCAACGATGCATACGGAAAATTTCACGATGATCAATTGGTAGTGTAGCCCTCGCCAATATTTTTGTCCGCTCTGAATATAGTCGCGTAGAACACATAATTACATATAAACACGTATTATCTGTTTAGAGAGGACGGACGATTACCAATAAAATCAGTAAAGATGTTACGCAAATGTCTTTAATAACGCGTTTGCTACGGTCAAAAAATTGGCACCTCCACCAACAAAGGGTGTCTGTATGTGTAAGAATGTGTGATGGGTTGGTTACCCGTGGGGCTGGTGGTGGTGATGGTGGTGGTGCGCGAGGCTGAGCAGCGCGGTGAGGGCGGAGTCGGCGGCGCGCTGCAGCGCCAAGCGGAGCGCCTGCAGCTGCACGTGCGCCTCCACCAGCACCTCCGACTTCGCCTCCAGCGCCACCAGACTCTATCAGTTCGTATACATACATATATTCGATACATTAACTATCAATAATCACAAGGGTCAACCGAAACCAAACTATCTTCTGTCTAATATATCTCTTACTAATTCATTGTACAGAATGTGCAAAGCCAATGATATTGTAACCAACAGATACGTTACCTGTAAGATATTTTAACAAAACAAATGCCACTGTGGTGGGTCACCATTTACTGAATCGCTGAGTAGTCGCAGATGGTTGCAGAAGAATGGAGAGAATTAAAACGCGATATATGCTGATTAAATTCCTCATAATTTATTGCCAAAATTGTATTATTTAATTAAGTATATAAATATAGTATAATTATTAATATTATATGTATGAACTAAAATACCCGGATGACCCGCTAGATAGCACTGTATCTGCGTCTCTAAGAGGCTGTAAACGAGAAGAAAATACTGTCCGCCGAGGATTATGCGGCACTGGAACGCGCTGCAAGGGAATCCTTGAAACCATCGAATATTCCTGACAGCCAGGTTGGGCCAATCGATAGCGCGTTACGCCGCAAATATAGGGATCCCGTAACCGATGCCACCATAACTCTTGAGATCCAGCAATCACCTTAATCTCCGCCCGAAATCTAGTCTCCGGACCAGAAAAGGACGAAGACTCAGGAACCCGCGCCACTCTTTACGCCAAGTGGGAAACCCTCTGGAAAATCTGCTGCCCAGGCGAATGCACTCTCAGGGCCTGCTACATCGCGAGGTATTGCCCGCGAGCAGCCCCCGTCCTTATCGTATACGGAACCCGCACGACACAAACTGCTTCCGCGCGATAAGCCCGCTGACCGTTCAGGGGCGCTAGCTGCGCATGCGCCTTCGTACGCCGCGATCACAGCTCTACTGCTGGAACTAAAACCCATTCAATCAGAGAGCTCCGATCCCAGAAACAAGACCACCACCGCAAGGTATAGCCGCTATCGGAACCCAGAATATCAGCAACGCTTTCCACTAATCATCGTAGAGAGCCTTCCTAACTGGACTGCACACTTTCGACGTTTAGCGAAGAAGCTGGGGCGCGCGCCGAATGCACGCTTATTTCGCGAGGGGGTGCGTTTCATCTCTCTTGACCAAGAAGAACATCGGATATTAATTGATTACCTCTCGAGATTAGAGAGTGAATCGGGACTGATTTGGATCACTTATTCACTCACCACAGAATGCAGCCTAAAGGTCGCAATTCGCGGCCTCCCTCCAAAACACTGCTTCCGACTAGATTGTTACGGCTCTTCAAGAGAAGGGATTCCAACCGCAAGCTGTCAAAAAAAACCACATGCCATCAGAATAACGGAAGACAAGAAAGACCAGGATCCCTTTTCCATTGCACACTTAAGAGAACGCCGGGCTTGACAGAAAACATTAGCTCCTTCTGATAAAAATGAGAGTCGAATGATGGCGTATGAAGGGAGGGTCGGCGCAATGTCATCGCTGCCAACAGTGCCCATGTAAAATGCGGAGGACAACAACCCACACCTATGCGAACGCCCGAACAGTGAGCCGGTAACCAGCGTGAACTGGGGGTCCTTACCCCTGGAATAACGTCAAACAATGCCCCATATATCGACGCCAGGTACGCAACCGCCGTGCAGGCATCGTTGCCTGAACAGGTGACTAAATGAACAGACAACGATGATAAGCCTAATGGCTCCAGCCAATGATCCCATTTCCAGAAATGGGTAGAATAAGAGGTCCTGGCATACACCAAACATGAGTGTAACCCGGACAGAATCGGAAGTTACCCAGCAATGGACGTCATCCGAGGAAGAAGAAGAAAAAGAGGACGAAATAATTAATCCAAGCGCGACGAGCCGCCGCCAATATTTTTACGATGCCTATTACCCCAGAGATGCTGGAATAAGAAGATTAGATGTAATTGATGCCCTTCTGACCCAAAGCTCAAAGGAATTCATAAATCACCGCAGCTCATAATAAGGTGCGCTCTAAAGACCTACCCGTTTCTACGGGTAGCGAAGAAAAGACCACTGAAGGAGGCCATCCGCCACCAACAGTTCTCTCGCCCGTCCATACAACGGTAGGCTGAGATGACTACGATGACGCGCGCTCACTCTAAACCAGGTATCAGCAGAAGGCTGATGTCTGCGTCGCGAGCGACGAATGTGTTCTTAAAGCACGATAACGCACACATACCTAAAGTAATATTGTAACGCCTCAGTTAGATAAAATGTGGAAGTAACATAGCATACCTCAATGTCGGCTGTGAAAAGAAATAGTTGTGTGTTCCTTAGATACGGGCACATAGACGGGCAACCGTTAAAAACAAAAAGATAATCAAAACAGACAAGACATCTTGCTTTGTTAAAATATATGCCTAATGAAGGATGGTCTCTGTTTAGAGCCGATTCACGGATGTATTTCGTAGTCCGGTGAAGCTGTCAAGACCTTGCTTGCTTAAAAAAAACGAATGTATTCTCAAATACCAATCACGGCTAATGAGCTTCTCACTTCCAATCAGTACGCTTAAGAAATAAGCGTTGTACTGCTGCCAACATAACAAAATCATCATACGGCAGCAGTTGTTGTTTGCACGATATCGGTACTACTCTGTATTTTGAAAGTTCGGTCGTCACTGTGTTTAATTGTTGTGTTTATACAACTTCTGTAGAACAGAGTTATACAAATAACAGTGCATTGTGCAAGTCGCGGCTCGTGTTATTTAACGCTTATTTATGTAATACTGAGTGTATAGTGATGTGCTGAACAATCATATATTAAACGGCTGATACATTCATATGTGTCTCGCGAATGGGGCTGCGACGGATACGTGCTCGAGGTTCACGGTCTGTGCCTTAGACCATCATCAGGTGAGTGAGATTGTTCTTTGATTGATAAGGGAGGATCCAGCGGTGAAGACTCGATGCCACCGGTAGTTGACTGCCTACACCATTAGGCCATAGTATCGTCGTCATAGCGTCCGAAATAATTAGTATTTTCAAAACCGCAGCTACCATCACACTGACAAGTTTATTTGTAACATGGTATAAAATTAATAAAGAAGTGAATATTAATCAAACGTGATTTAAAACATAATCAAGTAACAATCAGCCGCGGCTCCGTAGTTTTAAATTTTAATGTATCACATAAATCTAAAACTGTGAGTAGATGTGTAAATTGCAGAAATGCTCTTTTAAAAATATTTGCAAGTACGACACGCACGGTTTTTATTTTCAAAACGGCCCGGTAATTCTCGAGATTAGCGCACTAAACTCTTCAGCTTTTATACACTGAGAACGAAGTTCATATTTTATCGTTCATAAGGTTCTTAGTTTTTTTTATGGTCTTCATATTTTACATAAACAAAATTTGAAGATGTCGGAAAATAACGGAAAATATTAGGAACGGTTACGTTTGGTTTTAATTTATTTTGAAATGTAACGAGTCATATTCTGAGTTTCTGTGGTAAGAAGTGAACGGAGAACGGTGCGTGGTGAGAGGGTTACCTTGTCATGTTCGTGGTCGTGGTCATCCAGCAGCTGCTGCAGCACCATCGCGTCCGGCTTGTCGTCGGGTCGCAGCGCTGGAGCCGCTGCCGCCCACGCGCTCCAGCACTGCTGCAGCACCGTCAGCGACGACGCGCTGCTCTGCAGCCCTGCGCAGCTCCTGCCGACACCACCACCACCCTCTCATACACCACTACATCACTACCGTCGCCTCCTTAACGAACCTCGACCTACCACTTCAATCGTACTACGTACTGTTTTGTTGCATGCGACTTTACAACCTTAGGTCGACAAAACTTACTAACACTTAACGTCAAATTCATCAAATAAACAACATATTTTTAATACACTATTAATACATTATTGTATTAACACTTGATATACTCACAAGAGTGAGACGGCGCCATCTATAAGGTTCTGGAGTAAGCAATTCTACAACTTGAATAATCACTGGGTAGATTTCTTTGTTTAATATTTTTTAATGTATGTAATTTATTATCCATGTAATTTATAATAAATCAATATTTTACCCAGTTACATCCCATTTCCTAGGAAGCGAACAAAATCTTTCTCGCTCTACGGGTGACTAACAAAGAGCTACCAATTTAATTTGGCCCTGTAGCAAATAACAATTTGCAAGGCAATACCAACTCTGAGAGGTTAAACAAATTTGACATTTATAACACGTTGGCCACCGGTTTATGAAAGTGTTAAAATAGGTATTTTTAAGAGAGGTAGCGAGAAAGGGCGACCTCCAAATTAAAATTTCTATCTATAGTAATACTGTTTTAACAGATGCATACTACTATCTTTCGTTTTTAAAGTTCGAAATTGTATTTTGAAGGATAAATTTGATACATTTATTTAAGAGATCGATTTTAAAGTTTTGTAATATAATAGAGTTCGTGATTAATCGCTAAGCGTCTATCTTCTCACGCGAAATTCAAATCGCTTACGTTTGTTGCACCAATCACAGGGGTTGTTTTTTTAACCAATCCATGCATGGTTTTTTGTGATTACTGCATTTTTACTTGCGACATCTAACGGATAAATTATTATGGGTTGATGCCCCATAAGGAACATCGTCGCGTAACAAACGTTCTTTACAAAAGGAAATTGTGAGTGTGTCGCGATCTGTAACACTTGACTTGAGTGATACCGTGTCTCCGAAAACCGAAACAAAGTAGGTCGTATATTATACTGTTGAAGTGTCAGCGAACGAATTATTACTCTACGCAAACGTACGTAGACGCTATCCTCTGCGTGCATTATATAACAAAGTTCTCTACCACGTCTGTCCGTTCGTGATAAACTCAAATACTACTGACAGGATTGTCGATAGTAGATAAAATTGCTCATGGGAAAAGTTTAGATTCACAATTGGAACCTGCAAATGCACTGTCGCCTGATTCTAGATTTCTTTAAATTATCAAGGCGGGGTAACTTCCGCCGGGTCCGCTAGTAAATGATTACTTAATAGTAAGTCAACATAAGAAATAACATTAATTCACAGAGACTGTTAATCTTTTCATAATAGTCTTTAATCGCCATAAAACATCGGTGACAGGCGCCGATGAGCTGATATTCTGTTAAGTGAGACTTTTTTTTTGTTTTGGCTTCCTTTTTTCATATATTCACCTCTATCGCCACTGTTACACTGTAGATAAATGTATGTAACAACTATATAATATTATAATATAATAATAATAAAATAGGTTCAAGCATGAATTGGACTTTAAACAAACATTACACAGTAACGGATTTTTTTTGTCAATAAACTATATGTTTCATTCACGTTCAAGTTTGATTCACGAGTATAATTAAAAAAAAAAAACAATTTTTATATACTCCTTTAGAATAATATATAGGTGAGGATACCTGCAAAGTGCTATCCGTAGCTTCAACCAACTGTGATAGTAGAACTGCTGGAAGGAGTGCGGCTGCCGCTGGAACGATTCCGTTAACCTTTTAATGTTAAAATCGATTTTTTAAATTTTCTCTGTTATTTAAGTGTATATACATAACATATCTTTATATATATATAGCTATTCTGTCCGTGTGTATGTGACTGAACTCGTCCCAAAACGGTTGTACACATTTTGATGAATTTCTTTTTATAGGTGGATTCAAGAATGTTTTTAATTCCCATTTGGTCCCGATAGGTGGTGCGCAGTTAACTTTTAGAATTATTTTATTACCAAGACAGACAATATCCGCTGGACCTTCTACAATTATCTAACACAAAATACATATAATAGTTATCGAGGCATATATGCTTGGTACACATATATGTTTCAATAACTCATATAAGTATGAATATGTAGCTTATCTTAGGTTAGCTCAGATAGGTTGCGAATTGCATGTATCAGGCAACAGCCCAAGCCGAGGTGTGCCGTGCACCCTTGAGTTAGTTGTCAAAATAAAAATCGGTTGAATGCATTAATCGCTCACCTTAGTAGTGCGGTAGCTGTTAAGACCTTGCTACGTCAATAGCGTAGTCAGTTCGAAAATAAAAATATGGACCTTCTAATATAATAAGAACATTAATTTTAATGATTAACCGTACCAGGTACCATCAACATCTCTGAATCTCCTGCATACCGATTATCTGATTGAATAATATTTATATAAAATTTATAAAACCAATATCGATACAATATATATCTTCTTATATGTCAAATGAGGTTAATCTAATTTTGGTTGTTCCTAATATTTTACATGATAAAATTATAAAAGAAAAAATAAAAACCTTATGGATGGTAAATTTTGAATTTCGTTCTCGGTGTATAAAAACTGGACATGTAAAAAAAAAATGCGTACGTGTAACCATCACACGCGATTCAAGTAAAATTTGTTATTTATGTACCAAATTATCTAATAGATGGCACTACAGATAATGAAGCTTTGACTTAATTTGTTAGCTACTTACATTGAAACCAGATAGCAGCACGGTCGCGCGCCCATATATACATAATTAATTATATTGTATGATTTTTATTAATATTCAATTTATTTATTTTTCTCCCAAAAAATTTTGATTGATTGTTTATAAACTATTTATTAACAAAATCAAAAATATTTAAAAACCGGATGGTACAGAAACGTGACGCCACATTGCCGTAACGGACTTCCGTTGCATTGCCGTCCAATTACCTCCTAGTCGCGCCTAAAGCAGTGTTTACTCCTAAAATAAACATGTTATTTGAACGAGTAGAATTGGCTTTAGTTAATTTTAAAATGTAACGACATCTGTCATCCGACCCAGGTAGTATGGAAGTATATAACAATTTTATTTCTTCTAGTTGATCTTCACTGTTTCAGGAGTTATATTTGCAAATTGCTATAGTGAATACATACCTTTCATAGACGGCTTCAATGATGTTAGCCTTCAGAGCTAACAGCACGTCCAGAGAGTCGTACCCCGACACGATGGAATATTCCAGCAGATTCGTTATGTGCTGTACAGAGAGCGCTGGGGCTGTACATGACATTATTTATTACAATTAATTAAGCATTATATACATGTGTAAACGGGTTATACTCTCAAAAATAATGAAATTTTGGGGTGTAAGGGGTGTCGAGTAACATCTTAAGACTTGAGACACCCAAGCCAACCTCATCTGCACGTGGTGCACCCTGCTGAATAACGAACGAGGCAATGGCGATAGCGGGGTGGTAGGGTTTTACAGCCCGACTGGGTCGCAACCACCATGTACATGGCGAAAAAGCTCGTCATAGTGACTCGCTTCTGCGCGTCGCGTTTCGGGATCAGCCTGTGCATATCCAGTACCGGGTGACTTTCGTCATTATGGCCGACATGACAGCGGCGACCGGCGATGGATAATCTGTGTCTCGGTGGTTGCCGATGTTTTTGGATTGTACTATGCTTAACATCAGGCATAGGCAGACACTATGTCGTGCTTCGATAAAAAAACAGCCCATGTACTCGCGAACGAAGTGGAACTTCTTTGCTTTATATATATTCGATTATAGGTGTACAGGCATGACTATTTGTGATAATTTTAATTCACATATGCATTATGCAAAGGTGTATCATGTTTGAGTTATCAATATGTATTTAAGAAACTATTAATTAAAATAATTCAACAATACCAAAAACAACAATTACCCGTCTAAATTGTGAGACAATAAACGGTATTATCTCAATAGCAATTAAAAAGATCACAAAGAAAGCAGACGAAAATTAGTATTTGTTTTTTAAAGATTTCATATAATTAACATAAAATCTAATGTAAATAAAACAAGAAATATAAATTTAAAGTAAAATTTAGACCCAGTAACAGTTTAATAGTAATAATAAGTAATTTAGCCAATCTACTGAAATGTTTCTGAGTATGTATTATTCGATTCTATATTTTGGAATATGGGTACCATTTTACGTAATATAGTTCGGTTATTCTGCAAATGTGAATGGGAGGGGGAGGGAAATAATACATGTAGCATAGATTCTGACTTGGCACATAAATTCCTTGGAAAATTCCAACCGGAGGATCACCGCCTTGTTAGAACAATGAAATGATCGTTAGCAATTTGTAATATCGTGACCTACTTCACAGGGGCAATAATAATTTACTAGAGATAAAAAAATGAGTACTGACAGATGTCGGGACAGGGCTGCGGGATCTTGTAGACATGTAGCTGTGCGTGGGAGTCCACGGCCACCAGCAGCCCCCCCAGCGCCGACAGCTCAGCGCAGCACACCACACCCCCCCCACTCTCCTACACCACATCCATTCTCCATTAGTTATATCACAACAACTACTCTTCACTTAAACTTTATAACAAATCATTTGTGGTTCAAGCTGTACGCCTGTGGAATACACTACATTATACCGGTATATTACCACTCGCTGTCTTAATACAACTGTTATTGCGATATTCTATATATTTCCATCCGATATGTTTAAGTTAATTAAATATCTCCTTAGGTTTGCCTTGAAGAGATCGCTCTTAGCGATAAGGCCGCTTACCTCTACA
>JACEII010000189.1:190285-254251 GCA_014332785.1 Antheraea mylitta
ATGTTCTAACAAAATGGCGGCCCCTTTGTTATAACTTTCCATGGAGTTTTTGTAGCATCTCAAAATTCATGCTCCCCCTTTCCATTCGATTCACATATGCACAATAACCATACTATCTGATACCTTTAAACGAGCAATTCTTGTACATTTTTATATTTTCAGGAGCTCGGAAACGGCGCCATAGATTTCCGTGAAACTTAGTATGTAGGTGGTTTAGGGGACGATATATCGATCTAGCTAGATTTCATTCATAGAAAACTTATTTTATCTGAGTTTTCAGGATATGAAAAAATATAGCTAGAATATAAAGGTAAATTTCGCCGGCGCTGTCAAAACAAAAATAGCTGAGATGGAAATCGACGGCTTCGAAAATCCGTCTAACCCCAGTTAGAATTCGAGTGACAGCAAAAGAGTTTTTGTTTTTGATAAAAAATGCTAATTTTGTAAGGCAAACCTAACAGTTTATCTTAATTTAAAAATGTTTTTTATAGAACCGAGCTAGGCTCGTCCAGGTACTATTACGTAAAACGCCACTGATATTACAAAATATATCGAATAATTCAAAATCTTCTCTTTGAAAATCTTCTCCATTTTATATTTATATATTTGTGTAATACGTAAAATCACATTTCTACAAACATGATACAACATAGATGAAACTTGAAAATATCACTTGTTATTTACACCCTCAAAGTATTTAGTCAATCAAGTTATACGGTCATGTCGGTACTATGACTTCTGTAGCAAAGACCAGTCATGCACTGAAATTGTCTAAATTTGTAATCTAGGACTAACTTTTATAAGCAATTGCAGCGTGTGTGACATGCTCTCTGGTGGGGCGGAGGCACTCGGAGGCTGTGAGTGCACTCTGAGTACTCGCTCCACCTGTCAGAGAGACCTCGGCCTGGTGAGGCGGAGTGAGCACGCAAATGAGCCCGCTAGCGGTCACCACGCAGGCTCCTTCACAACCCACGCCACTATACAAAACAACAACCAATTACTATTTTAATTGTAGACCAAACTGCGAATATTAGGTTTTTTATATCATAGCAGGCAAACGGACAAGTGGGTCATCTGATGTTGAGTGATCACTACTGTCCGTAGACACCAGGAACACCAGAGGAGTCGCAAGTGCGTTGCCAGCCAGTGTTGGTGGGGAAGGGGGAGGTAGGGAAGAGGAAAGGGGTAAGTGTTCCTCCGGCACTCTCACTGACTAAACGAAACACGTCGGTTTTCTGTGGGTCGGGTGGTACTACCCAGAGCGAGCCAACATATTCATGCTGAAACCAGTTTTAGCTTCAGCATGGCTCTACCACCTTAAGGTCTACAATTACGCCTGGTTAGTAGCCCGGAACAGTGCCAGAGACATATGACTAAAATGTAGGTTTGCAGGACACTTAACAATGCCCATTAACATTCAAGTTCCCTGTCTACACTCTACTCCCAACCTTGGCTAACTTCTTAAGATCCTTACTGCGTCACATTTCAACACTTATTACAATATGAAATTTATGGCCGCTGTTAAGTGGGTAAAACTTATCTTATTATGGAAGATATCACACCCTTGCTCCTATTTCCAATATGCTTAAGTTGACAGTACTCATTTCTGGTTAAATCATCAGTTAACTTAAGTATACCAGGTGACTGTTTTATGGTTAACACCCTTCAATCCTGTGGTAGTTCCTGATCCCACTTAACTTATGGTGACCTTTCATCAAAAAGATAAGTAACCCAAAAATTCAATTTTATGTGGAAATGTGTTTAAAGTTTGACCATTTTTGCACATTCGACTTAAAATTATCTTAAAAACATATGGAAGTGTTTTAAGACAGTTTTAAAAGTTAGTAGTGTAATTATATTGCTATTTGGTTATTGTAGAAAATATAATCATTTGTAACATAAAGACGTTTAAAGAAGCATTTAAAAAAAGTTCGTAGTTGATTCAGTTTTTCATAAAATATGCTATAAATTAATTTCAATGCAGATGGAGTAACAATATAATGCACTACAACGATTAGCATAAAATTAAATAACCCTCAATGTTACTGAAAATCTACATACATTTTTTTCAAATATTAGGTCTTTACCTATGAAATTGCTGTTTTGTATGAAAACATTTAAACGATTTTTTTTTCATGTATTTTTTATTTGTATTAATCGAAGTAATCACCCATGCAATCAATGTATGTTTGCCAACGTAGTGGCAGTTTATTGATATCCTTCTTAAAGAAATCAGCTGGACGGGAGGCAACAAATTCTTCAAAGGCATTTTGTACTGCCTCTCGGGTATTGAATTTTTTTCCCGCCAAGGAGTTATCCAAATTCTGGAAAAAGTAGTAGTCTGTAGGCGTAAAGTCGGGTGAGTAGGGCGGATGACGGAGAACTTCCAACCCCAGTTCTTGCAACTTGGAGACTGTCTGCTGTGCAGTATGAGGTCGTGCGTTGTCATGCAGGAGCAGCGGAGACGAGCGATTGACCAATGCTGGTTGGAGATGTGCCAGCTTCTCCATCATTGTGTTCCGTTCTTCACAGTACACATCTGCAATAATGCTCACCCCGTTTGGTAAGAAGCTGTGATAAATCACACCGGCGCTAGACTACCAAACAGTGACCATCACTTTTCTATGGGTAAGTTTTCGTTTAGGGTATTGTTTAGGTGCTGAACCAGGATCCAACCAACTTGCTGAGCGCGGTTATCAAACAATCCATTTTTGATCGCAGGTAACAATGCGGTTCAATATTCCTTCATTTGTATGTCTGTTGAGCAGTGCAAGGCACGTCTCGACGCGTACTTTGCGCTGGCGATCATTGAGTTCGTAGGGCACCCATTTGTCAAGCTTTTTTACCTTGCCAATTTGACGCAAATGGACCAATATTGTTTTGACGCTAACGTCGAAAACTGTTGCTAATTCTGCCGTAGATTGTGTATCATTAGCTTCCACAATCGCCTTTAATTCGGCATTGTCGACCAGTCTTCGGACGACCGAGAGGTTCGTTTTTCAGGTCGAAATTCCCAGAACGGAAGCGAGCAAACCAACAAGAGGTGGTGCGTTGGTTTGTAGTGTTAGCTCCGTAAACATCGTTGATGTTGCGTGCGGCTTGTGCCGCGTTTCTGCCACGACGGTACTCATATTCCATAATTACTCGAATTTTTAACGTATCCATGATGACAAAAAAGATTGAAATGCGATGAAAATGTAACACTAATCTATAAACAAATGACTACTTTTGGAAAAAAAATTCCATGTTTTTAAAATAAAGTTAATTGAAATTAGAATTCTTAATCAAACAAAAAATATTTTGATTTGAAATGGTCAGTACTGCGGAACGGCAATTTTATAGGTGGTCTTTACCTAATGACAAATTGAAGTAATGCAGTTCTTTAATAAATTATAGTGAATAAGATAAATTACTTTTATGAAAACATGGAATTGTAACATTTTACTTGACTTTATTAACTATCTTCCGAGACTATGTTTTTCATATGTTTAAGCCAAAAAGAGAACAACAGTCATGTATTTTCGTTAGTTTTAATAGTATTGAAGTGGCTGTTGAATTAGACGTATTCTTCTCGCAACGTTAATTTACCTTCTGGTGAAAACGCGAAAAGCGCAATGTCAAGTTTAATTTTTTTTTATTAAACATGCTTCATATAGTCTTATAATTTCTACTTTGTGACTCAGAGTACTTCTAAAACTTTGTAAAACATACCCAAATCCTTTGAGAGTAGGTGTCGATCTGAGCATCTGAATCCTTTCTGTGATGGGAGCTTCTGGTTTCTTGTCGACTACCATTATTCTACGGCCCGGATGGAAGAATGCTGACTTTATTATATGTTCACCTGTAATTGTTATTTTTGTAAGACTGGAGACTAGATGCCTTCATATGAAATTAGTCGAAATTAATAAAAATAAAACTTTGTTCAAAACACATATGTACTTTTCAAGGTAAGTTAAAAAATCAATCTCCTTCTTAGATATATTAACGTCCATTTATGCACAGATGAATTTTTCAAGAGATATAACAACAATGGCTACATTTTTCTCTTCAAATTGAATAAAAATAACAATATTTATATAATTTCGACCAATATTTTTTGTAGTGACCAGACTATGCATGATCAGAAGATATGTTAATCTATACATATACAAATGAAGTGTCTGTATGTATTATCAAAATTTAAAAAAATGACCGATTGGGTATGAAAGTATACACGCTTCTGATAACAAATATGCAATTTTTAATATTTTTGTTTGTTTGTCTGTCTGTTTGTTCCAGGTAATCTCCGAAACGGCTGGACCGATTTTAACGGGAATCTCACTGGCGGATAGCTGAAATTACAGGGGGTAACTTAGGCTACTCTAAATTAGACTAGCTGTTAACCGCGGCTTTGTCTGCAATGCTATCTCTAAAACGGGTTGACCTCTTTTCATGGGACTTTCACTAACAGATAGCAGACATTATAACAAATAATCTAGTTTATTTTAATTTCCAAACCATAGTAAGCCAAGCTATTTTAGTTTACACTAGCTGTTAACCGTGGCTTCACCCACATTACCATCTCCAAAACGGTTAGACCGATCTTCAAGAAACTTCCATTGCAAGATAGCTGACCTTATAAAAAATAATTAAAGCAATTTTATTTTATACTAGCTGTTAATAGTGGCTTTGCCCACAATGATCTCTCCAGAACGGTTAGACCGATTTTCACGAGACTTTCACCGGTAGACAGCGAACCTTATAAAAAATAATTGAGGTTATTCTATTTTAAGCTAGATGTTACTTGCGACTTTGTCTGTATGAAATTTAGCAAGATTTCAACTCATTCTTTATTATTAATTAGAAACATAATTATGAACTTATTTTATACAATTCTTTATTATAATTATTAGCAACTTTGAAGATAGACAAGGCATTTTTAATAGATCTTAGACCATAAACATATTATGAAAAGAGTTCCATAATATAATTTCTTGCTGAACAGACAAGCGTTTATCTTTTTATAGTCACAAAATCTTAATTGCAATATAAATGTATATTATATTGTAAATTAATTATATTAAATGTAAATCAATAATAATATTTAAAGTAATTGTTTCATTAGTTCCTTATACAGTGTAAGTGAGCACTGAGGTAGATATGCTGCTGATGACAAACCTCATTTGGCACACTGTTATATATCTATATATTTAATGTACACATTACATATTACTGTAAGAGGCGTGCGTTTCGTACTTACAATTGTTTTAAAGAGCATTTCTATAAATGGGCATAGTCTCACAATTTTATAATTCATTAATACAATTTAAAAGAATAATATAAAGATGGAAGTCCTGTGTAATTTTGCTATCGAAATTACAATGACATCCTATGAAATCCAATAAGTTGAAGAGTGTTTTGATCCTTAGAAGAAATTGAATTGTATGCAAAAAGTTTGTGTATAATTTTCCCATTTGCTTGCTAACTATAATTTTTTTATTTTTGAAAATCTGTCAATACAGGTTGAAATCTGTTAAAACAGAAAGAAAAATTTTCTGTAGTTCTAAAGGTTAAGGCCTCCTATACAGAAATATATATCCTCATTACCTGCCTCTAATATAAACTATAGAGATACAACATTCAACCTGCTGTTTAGTCATAATCTACCCAAAAGTATTATGCATACTATACAAGGCCTATATGAGTGTCCCATGCTTCAATTTGGTTTCATTTCTATAATGCTTTTATAGTTTACAATATATAATTGTTCTAACAACATGAATAGCAAGTTATCTATACTAATATAATATTATAAAGAGGTAAAATCTGTGACGTTGTAATGTTGTAGGGGGTATCTCAGCAACAACTGGTCCAATTTGAAAAAAATCTTTCACTGTTATATGGCTCATTTATCGAGAATGGTTATAGGCTATATATCATCATGCTAAGACCAATAGGAGCGGAGCACCAGTGGAGAATGTATAAAAATCGGGGTTGTTATTCAACTTGAGACCTTCCACTGTGTGGGAGCATTAGCCCAAAGTATCCATTCCATGCAAACAAAGTCGCGGACATAGGCTAGTATATGATAATTATATTACGAAATAACAGACATACAGTTACATCTGATTTAAAGTAACTATAAGCTATCTTAAGAATCACAGACATGATATATGTAAAAATAGATAGTTAATTACATGGTTTAAAAATGTAGGGACGAAACTCTCATAGGTGAAAATGAGATAAGATATTTCACACTTGTTCTATAATCCCTTAATAAATAAATACTAGAATTGAGTCCATATACAATTAATAGTTGTTTAAAAGTATATATTTTAAAGTTTAATCTTAAAGACAACTTACCTGGAAAGTTTGCTGTGTAGAGACAAACCCATTCATTCAGTAAGTACTCTTTCTGTCCATACACTGACACTTCTCCGACTGTGGTCCCAATTAGCAACTGTTTGCCTTCTATGTCCCATTCTAGTACTGATATCTGATGATAAATATTAGTAGTAATTGGAATATGCTACACATAAATTAGTAAAATCTGTACCAGTAGCACCTTGTATATTAACAATCTCATAATTTAAGGATTCTTTATGAATATTCATGCTATGACTTGAAGGAACTACTAGATTTTTGAACTGACTATGAATATTGAGAGACATTTATATGTATATAATACTAGCAATATTAGTACTTGTGGCACCATAAGTGTCTAAACAATTTGGATGCATCTTAGATCTATGAAATAAAATTAATAAAAATACCTTACAAAAAATATAAGATAGTACTTTAATGTATCAGTAATGTAGTACTAATACCTTTGCATAGATAATAAAGAATACTCACAGGATTAGCAGTACTAGTAACTTTATGACTGTCCCAGGGTGTATCTAGGTCACACACATATACATGGCCTCCCCATGTGTCCCCATCAGTGTCGGACAGTTCAGTAGGTGATGAGAATGCTATGATGTTTCCAGTGGATATTGTACATATTGGCCGAGCAACATCTGTGTCTGTTATACTAAAAAATAAAAAAATAAATATATTACTATGTTTTATAAATATATAATTTAATTACTATGTTTTAATATAACATGCTCAAAATAGAAAGTCACCTAGACAAATATATAATATCCACCAAATTCAATTTTGAGATTTTGAAACTTCACATTTTGTACACATTATAAAGGTATGATTTAGGTGGTTTAGATCATGTTTTCGCTTATTTTAAATACTCTATATTATGTTTCCTTTCTATAGTAACTAAAAAAAAAAACAATACAGATTTTTTTATACCATATAGGAAGCAAACAAACATGCGGGTCACCTGTTTAGTGATTACCGCCGTCCATAGACACTAGCAAACCCAGAGGTGTCGCAAGTGCGTTACCAGCCTGTGTTTGGAGGATGGTGAGAAAGGGAGAGGAGAGGGGAGTGGAGAAGGGTCTTCGTGCTCTCACTGACTGAACGAAACGCAACAATGCAAGCACTTCACGTCGGTTTTCTGTGCAAGGATGGTGCTACCTCGAACGAGCCGACTCATTCATACTAATACCGATAATAACTTCAGCGTGGCTCTACCACCTACTGTACAATTTAGAATGTGAGATTAAAAAGTACCATTTCAATTTGTGTTTACGATATAGGAACTATCATTATCATCATTCAATTCATATTCATTCATAATTATTATCATACAAAATGTTAAAAAGTTATTATTTTCATTAAAAACTCCATTCTAAATCCTACCAATATAAGTTTATACAAAATAATATAAAAGAGGATATATTTACCTTTCGAAATGTGGAGGCTCGCATTTTAAAGGTTTGCGTCTCATTGAGTATATCAATTCCATGTTGGTTAGACAGTTTCTTTACTAAATCATAAATATTTGTATTTTTGTGTGACTTTATGTAATATAATTAGTTTTTTTATATAAATATCCAAATTTAGTTGGTAAACAATCACTTCTGACACATTACAACCACAGAATACATATTATCAAATTCTACTGAATAGTATCCGTATTGCCAGATGCTGCTGTAATTTTTCTCTTGACTAAAACAATCATAGACATAAAAAATATTGAAAATAAAACATGTACGGTCTTTACTTCAATTCCTCTTGTAAATTTACTCGTTTCTCTTTACTGTATAAAAAAAAATTGATTGTAAAAGAAGCTTTATATCACAGAGTACATTCCTACTATGACAGTAGCAATAATATTCATATTGCTAAATTACCTAAACCGAAACTATTTTGACCCTATAGAAGGAAATCATTTACTATGTTTACAGACACCATGAACATAATAATTTAGTATAATAAGTCCATGACGGATACATAGTAGATTTAAGAATTTGATATATATCTTACGTATGTGGACATATAAGTTTAATAATATTTGTACCATATATTAGCGATGACAATTTTTCGTGTAAATCATTTTTGTTTTTTATTGCATTTAAATTACATTAAAATTAAGAATTAATTATCTGTTATTGTTTTTTAAAGTACGAGATGTATACACAAATGCTTGTCCATTTATAGATTATCTATGTTTGTGGCTCTAACTTCAGAATAAAATTTAGAGTTATAACTAACTTCACATTGCTATACTAATCTCGGGCATTGCCCTTTCAATATCGAATTGTTTCCGAACGCAACGGTCTTGAAAATGGCCGATCGTACAGTATCGTGCTGATAAAATACACTGTAAAAGTTATGTACAAAAAGTTGTGAATATTGTGTGAAAATGTGATAGTTATGAATTAAAACATAAAGTGCAGTGTTGTTTAAGTGATTTCCACCATGTACCGGACAGGGATTTTCAGTTTTGACTGCAAAAACTGGATATACTTGTTAGTGATCCTACATTTGTTTACATACGTACAAGGTAAGCTTTAGATTTAGTGAAATAATCTTTTTTATTATTGATCCGTCGTCCTTACACATTACAATATTCATTTTCTATAATATCAATCCATATTATTTATGTATCGACAAGGTTTATTTCACCCCGATGCTATGAAATGTATTCTTTTATTTTCGAAATCGAATATAGAAGTGTAGATTTATGTGTACGCTTTTATACTTTCCTCACTGTTAGTTATTAGAGTATTTGATGAAAGGAATGCTATTGGAAAAGGATTTTACGCTACATTTGCAATTGATTCAACTTGTATCTTGTTTTATGATAGCTTTTTGTGTGTGTTAGACGAACACCGGTAGGGTTCATATTTTTTATAAGAAGTGTATACTTAGAGCTTTACATTGTTATAATCGTATACTAGTGCATCAAATAAAAAATCCGAGAAATGCTGAAGATATAATATTTGTTACAAATAAAATATGAGTTAAGTGTGTTTTGTGAATATACTTTTTACAAATAAAAAATTGCTTGAAACATGTCGTAAATATTGTAATGCTATTTTGAATAATAAATACTTACTATACATACTTAAATAAATAAATACTATTTACATTATACTTTTAGTGTAAAACTTGACACTAATTATAATTAAATATATTTAGGTTGTTTCTTTTATAAAGTTTACTGAATATAATTACTATATTTTTTAAATACTTAAATACAATGTAATAATTTCTATAACTACTAAATTTAATAATAATTATGAAAAAAATATAATTCGAAGGAATGAAGAAAAGTTCAAATTGATGGATACTTACAAATTTTAAATGACACTAAAATACGTCCATATTTAAAATTACAATTGGAGGAGAAAAATATGACTAACATTGACCCAATTGGACCAAAAAATAAAAATTCTTACTGTCAAGAGAGTAGAAGAATAGAGTAAGTGCTATATTTTGTAAAGATAATTAATCATAACATAACTAATTATATTTTAACATTTCAATCTCATGTATTAATTTTAAAGTTGAATATAATATTTAGACAAGTCATAACAAGTGTTACAAATTAGGTACCTCATCAATCATTATTTCATGTTTTTAATGAGACTTACAGATAAATGATGATCTATTGACCTATTTGGCCTCCTTCCCATTCATTAATTCTTCTGTCTTAATTTTTAGTAGCTATTGTTATTGCTTGTTATGATGTTTATTCTATACTAGCAATTGTCCATGATCCCGAATGAGTTTCTTATGTTGTTTTTTTTTGTCCTACAAATATTAATTATAATTTTAATAGACCATAAATTTTGGAATGAATTATGATTCCCATATGTAAGATTTTTCAACAAAATTCTCCCTAACCGAGAGGGTAACAACCATAAGGGATTTTCCAATAAAAAAAACTCAAAACAAAAGAAAACGGAAAGCTGCTGTGCCGTTTAGAGGTTGTGCCACCTCCGAATGATCATTGGTAATTTGGATATTACTTTTATTTTATTTTTTCGAACTGACTACGCTATTGACCTAGCAAGGTCTTAATAGCTTCACCGAATTACTAAGGCGAACGCTTAAGCCGATTTTACTTGGGCAACTAGCTCAAGGGTGCACGGCACACCTCGGCTTGGCTGTTGCCTGTTACATGCAAACTCGCGACCTAACTTAGCTAACCTAGCTAACTATTCATATATGTATGAGTTGTTGAGACGCATATGTGTACCAAGCATACACGCCTCAACAACCCCTACATATATTTTTTATCGGAAATTTTGGATTTAGTAGTGGTAGAGCCACCCTGAAGCTATTATTGGTTTCAGCCTGAATGGGTCGGCTCCTCCGGGGTAGCACCACCCTCTCACAGCAAACCGACGTGAAGTAACAGTGCTTACATTGTTGCGTTTCGTTCGGTCAGTGAGAGCGCCGGAGACCCATCTTCCCTCCCGTCCCTTCTCCTCTTCCTTTCCCTCCCCGTTTCTCTCCATTCCCACAGACACAGGCTGGCAACGCACTTGCGATTCCTCTGGGGTTGCTAGTGTCTATGGACGGCGGTGATCGCTTAACAACAGGTGACCCGCATGTTCGTTTGCCTCCTATATGACATAAAAAAAAAAATTACCAATTGATGTTTTTTTAAGTTAAAAGAAAACAGTTTCGTCTCGCTTTGGAGACGTTACTCGTAGATTAGACTTGCAAAAAAAGGTAACCCGAGCCGGTCGCCACCGTATGTACTTCTCTTTGTTGTGCTAATATGACTAAAATTAAAGCATAAATCCATTGCATTTGTATTGGCTAACTGTTACTATTTAATTGATTCATCTACACCCACACATACTGAAGACCCTAAAATCTTAAATCTACTAACTTAGCTAATGGGAACAAATTAATTAAGAATGTAAACAAGCTCTCCCCACCGGGAGCTGGAACTGTTCCAATTATAATAAAGCTCTATAACCATGTGATGGCTTTGAATTAATTAGTTTTAATTAGATTCACTTTAAATAGCTACTATATTTCTGTCTCTACTGGCTGTTCATTTTTTTTTCTGAGAGATCAGTAATACGATTCCACTTGTAAGGGTGATAGTACATCAAAAGTGGATAAGGATATATTGATGGACGCTATCTTGATATCGTTACAAGTATAGGTCATATACACTATCAAACACCCACGGCTTTGTGCGTAAATTACGATGTAATATTTGATAACAATAAACCATATTTAAGCTTCATATATTTTTATCATAAGCTTCATATTATTGTGTGTTATACCCTAAGGTCGACAACGCGCATGTGACACCTCTGGTGTTGCCAGCGTCCATAGGCTGTGGTGATTGCTTAACATCAGGCGGCCCGCAAGCTTGTTTGATACCATCGTGGTATAAAAAAAAATAGTTGTGAGTTATGGTAAATTAATAGTATAAAACCTTCCACCTGAAAATAAGCCGAGGCAATCATAATGACATAAGTAAAAATTTAAAACAAAGAAATAACTGTGTTTAAATTTTTTAATTTAAAATAATATTATTATTTAAATTTTCTTACTTTTAAAATTGAAATTGTTATCATTACTCTGGTTTTCACATCTATTGACACTCGGAACAACATATATAAACATTTTATACAGTTTATTAATTGATGAAACATATGACAGACTGCACAATCGTAATAAAAAATAACAATATTAAATGAACACAGGTCGCTATACTACGCGTCGATACCTGTCGCTGTACGGTCGGTCACGCTTACTCAAATATAGCTGACACAAAATCAGAAGTCTTTGTCTTCAAAAAAATTAACAAATTACTTTATTTAATTTAGGCCCTAAGAAGGCACCTATGAACGTCAAAACTACCAACCTACCCAAAATATCGCTCGACGCGCTAAAATAAATTTTGACTTCAACAGTTGTGTGTACCAGAATTCACAACAAAACGAAACTGCTATATTTAAATAAATTATTATCAGAGAGTTTTTAACATGCCTATCAAAATGTACATCCGTTCTAACATGAATAAAGATAGGGCTTCGAAAACGTAACATCGAAAATCCTACGCAATATGCTAAATATAAAAAGGTAAATATGAAAATGGTAAGATATAGTTCATGCAGTTCATGATATAGGATTTATTTGCCATATACAGCTGCTCCCCTCTGCCGTGTAGTACGTGGTATTAGTGTGAAAGAGAGAAACGATCGCTCTGTCACCATCATCTAGGTATCCGAGTAGACTGTCGTCAGTCACTTATCCTGTCAGATTAGATAAGCGGGCAGAATGCGGTACCAGCAGAGCAGCTTTCTAGGCGTGCGCCGACACAAGCAAATAAGCATGTCAACGCTCCTACAATTCTAGATTTCTATAAATCTATATATAGAAATACATATAAGTACGACCGAGCCTCGCTTAAAATAAACTGTTAGGTTTGCGTCACAAAATTAGCAATTTTTTTATCAAAAAAATAGATAAAAAAAGATATTTTTCTGTCAGTCGCAGTCGTACTGGGATTTAGACGTGTTTTTAAGGCAACCGTTTATCATCTGAGCTATTTTTGTTTTGACAGCGGCGGCGAAATTTACCTTAATATTCTAGCTATATTTTTTCATTGCCTAAAAACTCGGATAAAAAGCTTTTTATGAATGAAATCGCTAGATTGATTTATCCTAAACCACCTACAAACTAGTTTCACGGAAATCGCTCACCCCGTTTCCGAGATCCTGAATGTTTATAACAGTATAAAAATATACAAGAATGAATTGTTTAAAGGTATAGATAGAGAGATAATAATGTAAATCTAACGTGTCTGTACTTTTTACATTTTTGAAAAAAAAAATGTTGGTAGTGTCTAGGAATAAGTAAAAAAAATCATTTCAATCATTTTTAGAAATGTCTCACTATCTGTTTCTTTGAACACGCGTCACTGCTAAAGTACCGTGATCACGAAAAAACCTCATCATTGAAAATCATAAACCATATTTTCGAGTAACATTTAGTCTCTATTTAATTAAACTCGGTTCGATCTATGAGCAGTTGTTGGTATATAAGTAAATGGACTTAATACATTCATATGACTTTATTAATCAAAAGTCGCGGGCACAGTTGGTATATAAATAAAACTGAAATGTCCGTTGTTCTTTCAAGCTAATCCCCAGAGCAAGTAAACTGAACGAGATTTGCTATCAGATAGAAAAATGTTCTCAGTATTGCCGTGGCTCAGTCATCCTTTTCTATAGGAACTTAGCAATAAATTTTCATCAAGTAACGCAAAATGTATAAAAGGCTTCTAGCAGGTAAGCACGATTCATAGTCGACTTCATCATCGCTTACCATCAAATGAGATCTCTGGCCAAACACGTGCCTATTAAACATACAAAAAGGAGAATACAAAGTAGGGATGAGCGATATTAGAAAAACATCTATGTCTGAAAATATCGATGTTTTTCCCAGCAATTAAAATTGTGTGTAAAAAGTGGTCAACGACGAAAAAAAAGATCATCCAAAGAAAAAACTATTCATACGGCTTACAAATTTGATAATTTTCTAGTCTCTAGCTACATGCAACGTTCTCATAACGTTGATGTTATCAAAATCACAACATCGATGTGTCGAAATTATCGACATCAAAATATCGATATATTTCAGCTAAACATCGATGTTTCTTCAATATCGAGCATCCCTAATATAAAGGTTAAGTAGTAAAAACAAAATTATATTTTAAAAAAATAGTTAATAAAGCATAAAGGCATATGACTACATATAATATAAATTAGCGGGCCCGGAGGTCGGCGTCCTGCTCTGATAACAAAAGAATTTTGACAAATTATATATCTAAACATTCCTCCTATTTATAAGTGAAAGTCGTGATTATTAGAAATAGGTTATAATACTTTTCTCATATCCTATGCGAAGTAATAATCATAAATATGTTATAGGTAGAGGAGAGTAGTTCCGCGGACTGCTTAGTCAAGATTAAAATCGGTTTTTACGCAAATCGGAAGCGTGTTGCATATTAAATACGGTACTAAAACTAGCCGTAAAGTGAGCGGAGACGCATTCCGGATATTTCCGGTGGCGTAAATTATTCGATGGCGTCTGGTTCAAGCGTTAGGTTAGCGGTCGCACTCACAACGACTAACTACTTTGAATGCGTTTATAGTATATAACTTAATACAAATATGATATAGTCCATCGGCATGTGGTGGTTAGTTGTAGTAAAGTATATATCATTCGTGGTACTTAATTGGTAAAACATTGTTTATCAAAGTAGGATATACTAATGGCTATAATGAAAAAATCTGGCTAACTATATTTTTAACAGACTTCAAAAAAGGAGGAGGTTATGTTCAGTTGTATGTATCTTTTTTATGTATGTTAATCGATATCTTCATCAATTGCAAACCGATTTTAATGATTCTTTTTTTATTTGAATTGGCTATGCTCAGAGGTGGTCCCATATAAATTTGAACAAAATATTCAACCCCTAAAGGGGTGAAATATTGTTTATTTGGTTTTCACCCACTTCGTGTCCACGTATTTTCGTCTACTTGAAACCAATTTCAATAATTTTGTTTCAATTACCGATACATAGCGATAGTGTCCTTCAAATTAGAAAAAATATTCCAAGCCTAAGGGTGAAAAATAATGGGGTAAACACAGTTTAATGTTATGTATGTTAATCGATATCTTTGTCAATTGTGAACCGATTTTAATTATTCTTTTTGTATTTGAATTGGTTATACTCAGAGGTGGCCCTATATAAATTCGAAGGAAATATTCAACCCCTAAACCGTATAAACGATATTTCACCCACTTCGTGTCTACGTATTTTCGTATACTTGGAACCGATTTCAATAATTTTATTTGAATTATCGATACTTGGGGATGGTGTTCTTCAAATTAAAAAAACATGTTTAACCATAGGGGATGAAAATAAAGGGATGAATAAATGAATTTCCCATAAGGTAATTTTAATAAAAACTTGGAACAACCTGTGGTAGTGATAAGAATATAATTTAATCAATCCTGATTTGATCATGAAAATGGAGAAATTGGAGTGGAACTCCTCAACGGCTTACAGCAGCTATCTTGTGTTTGGGTACATATGACTCGTTTTGACGAGGACTTACATGTGGGTTTATGACTGTTGAGGCAATTCCCGTGAAGCGGACATTAGGAAAGATGAGGTTCTGAAATTCGTTTACAATCAACCTAATTTGACCAGTTGGATCTAGTTCGGTTTAATATCTATTGTAAATGTTTGCTTGTCAAGTTATGAACTTCTGAAGAACAATTACTTCTGTATCAAATTAAATCAAAGTCATGTACTCGAAGAATATCTAGAAGTATGGTGGTAAGCCATTTTATATTTTTCTTTATTTTTTTAGTTATTGTTCAGACCTCTCGGTATTATTATAAACATTACAGGACACTTACAGGTATACAGGTAGTTGCTAATATATAGGTAGTCTACTAGCTAGCATAGCTACTAGAAATCTGATTACGATAACTAAGAACAAATTTCACATCTTCACCTTCATTTGTTGTCCGCTTCATATAAAATACAATTATTATCAAAAAGGCCGTAGCCATGATCAAAGTAAGAGCGTAAGCTTTTTTTTTTTCTCGAACTGACTACGCTATTGACCTAGCAAGGTCTTAACAGCTTCACCGGACTACTATAAGAGCGTAAGCGTTGCGAAAGGAATATTAGATTAAGATTCTTAAAACCACCAAACGTTCCTTATTGTATAATCAATGGGGTGTCAGGGGTGTCGAGCAACATCTTAAGACTTGAGAGAGCCAAGCCAACCTCACCTGCACGTGGTGCACCCTGCTGTTCAACGAACGAGGCAATGGCGAAAGCGGGGTGGTAGGGTTTTACAGCCCGACTGGGTCGCAACCTCCATGTATATGGCGAAAAAGCCCGTCATAATTGACTCGCTTCTGCGTGTCGCGTTTCGGGGTCAGCCTGTGCATATCCAGTACCGGATGACTTTCGTCATTATAGCCGGCATGACAGCGGCGACCGGCGATGGATAATCTGTCTATCAGTGGTTGCCGATGTTTTTGGATTGTACTATGCTTAACATCAGGCACAGTGCAGTCATTTTGTCGTGCTTCAATAAAAAAAAAATCAATTGAAACCATATAAAATATATTTATATACACTAAAAATGGAAAAATAAAAAAAAAATACAAAAAAATTGCACCGACTTCAAATCAAAAACTTAAAGCACTGAAAAGTGAAAAATAAATATTATTAAATTACCCAAATTAGATAAAAAATATGAATATTTGCGCTACCTAGAAATTTATTGGAAATCGATGTCAAACGAAAATCATATCATCTACCTACAAAGTTTAGGTCCACTCTCGCGTCTCATGATGTATATTTGTATAATTTTTTTTTTTTTTTTCGAAATGACCACGCTATTGACCCAGCAAGGTCTTAACAGCTTCACTGGACCACTAAGGCGAGCGCTTAAGGCACTCAGCCGATTTCATTATGGCAACCAGCTCAAGGGTGTACGGCACACCTTGGCTTGGATGTTGCCTGTTGCATGCAAAATCGCGACCTATCTTAGCTAACCTAGCTAACTATTCATATATGTATGAGTTGTAGAAACGTATATGTGTACCAAGCATACACGCCTCAACAACTCCTCCATATATTTACTATCGGAAAATTGAGACAAGTGTAGATTGACTTGTACCTGGCAATATTCTAGCTTTGTAAACGATACGACCTTTACGCTCCGCAAAGCTCTTATCGCCATTTTAACAAGCTAAATGGTTCTTACGGTATGTAGCTCGGGTCGTAGTGATTACTCAATTGAATTTACATTTGTGTCATGCTACTCCCGTACCTACATTTATCGCCACGAAGTCGAAATAAATGCAGGTGTGCGAATACATTATCGGCATGTGTTACTAATGTCACGTAAACCGGCGGTTTTTACGTACATTAATGGAGTTTGCGAACACTAATTTTGCTTATTGGAGTTGCACAGGTGTGGGCGGTGGTCGAAACTTCCGCACGCAGATATAGGAGTAGCATTAGTATATATGCCTTATGTTTTATCGTGTTTGACTTTGTGATGATTAGCAATTTTTGGGAGTTCTCGAGTCTAAGAAAATTAGTGTTAGTATTTTATTGTAGTCCCGCAAACAAGCCATTAATGTTCATACCTAAACATCTCAAGTATGTATGTTGAGTAAAGCAACAACAATATACCTAATAATAAAGCATGAAGCCTAATAATTATAGCATGGGACTCTTCAGGAAGGGGCTGAAAAGCGTACCCCAACGTCAGCAACACAATATTACCTATATATACCCTTGGTGTTGCACTTGTCCATAGGCGAGGGCAACCATCTACCATCAGGTGAGCCGTCTGCCTGTTTGCTGCCTTTTGGGATACAAAAAAACTTTCCTACGAGCAAGTCTACAGAAAAAATTGTCTACTTTAGTGTATACCACTTATGTCCGCGACTTCGACCGTGTGGAATCTAATTAAAAAAAAAGTGACTCATAAAATTATCTAATTGTATTAGATCCATTTACTTATCTACTTTTCTCTCTTACATAAGTCTCGTCGTCATTAAAATTACAATAACTTTTGACAGAGTGAACCAATATCAATAAAACCAAGACTAAATGTTACTCGAGGATATGCTTTATGGTTTTCTTGGTGAGGATTTATCGTGAACGCTGTACTTTGGCAGTGATGTATATGCAAATAAACAAACAGACAGACAGACATTTCTAAAACTGATTGATATGTATATGGTTAATTATTTCGAGATACCTGTCACTATTTTTCGCAAAAATCTCTATAAAACAAACGTTAGATTTACTTTCTTATTATATGTATAGATTATAATTGATACCTCATCTAAATATGACTTCATTTAAACTGATTTTTTTTTCGAACTGACTACGCGATTGTCCTTACTAGGCCTTTATAACTTCACCGGACTACAAAACTGATGTCTAGCCATTTCTGTTATCGATTCGCTCTCTTGAAATACGTATTTGGGGGCGAGGGTGAGAGGGGTTTGAGGGTTATTGTATTGCTCGACTGGTGGTGACCTTCGGCGTATTGAGTTTAATAGAATGCCGCATCTGTTCCCGGACTTTTAGTTATTTTTGGATTCAATGCTCCAATTTCTATATAAAGCTTAGCGTTGGAAAAACCTTATTCTTTTCCCATTTGATTTTGGTTGGTTCCTTCCTTGAAATCTACAGCTGTGAGAAGTTAATATAATTCGAGATTTTTTCATCTGCACAGAATGTTAATACTACCATACTGGTATGAAAACATCATCAGACGATGATTATAAAGTAACTCATTTCCAATATTTTTTTTAAATCGTTTCCAATCAAGAAACAAAAACTTAAAAGAATACTTATGCGCCGATTATTTTAAATAACAGAGTGACATGCTTCTAACATTTTGTCAAAGTCTCTGGAACTTTCTGTTACTTTTTTATTACGTCAAGTGGATAGCACACTCATACATTGCTCCCTAAACTATGGCTTCCAATCTCACAGTGCATAGAAACTTCGTAATGCGACCGTAGCAAATCTTTCATCACGCACTTGTGTTCGGGCAGCTGCAGCCGAGTTCTGTCATCACTTGACATCGCATAAGAGTGTGGGAAATATGAGGGTATGTTCATAGTGATATGTTAACACATATCAAGTTGGATTATAGGTGTGATAAGGTTGCATTATTGCAATCCGTGATGTTACGTACTGTGATAATGAGGGTGTTTATCTCTCAACTATGCGTACTCGTTAGTACTCGGTTGTGTACTAGGGCTGTGACACTACAGATGCGGATATTCGGATTGCGGATATGTGGATTATCGATGTTTGCGGATATATTTAAATTTCATCTTACAACTCAGTACCCGTTATCTGGTGGCATGAAATAGTTTTATACTTTTATAATAAGTACGTATTTTATCTGGGTTAATTTTGGGTCATTGGAACGAAGTTTCTCAACACGGTTCTCGTTAGAGTTGATTGGTAGAAATCGTCACGCAAATATAAAAAAGAATAAAAAAGTTAAAAAAGGTTATACTCCTCTGTCTCGCTCCCTTCATGCAATATTCTTGTCTCATTTTGACGATAATGTACATATGTAAACAAATCTAAATCTCTATGTCGAAATACATTTGGCAATTATCATTTTTTTTTTATTATTACCGCTTATTACTTAAAATATATCACTTTTTAATATCTGAATAGTTTTAATATGACCAGTACATGTCTCAAGGCTCATGAAAATCAAAAACGAAAAAGAATTGCACTTTAATTTTATACACGAATGCCACTATTTAAAAATTGATAGCATTCTCGTTGCAGACAGAAAATTACGGAAAAAAAACAGATTTAAATTTATTACATAGTTGGGTATTACGGTGTAAACTGTTCATAACGTCGTTGGTTATAACGAAAAACTTCCTACAACGTAGTTCAATTTGGTTGGTTTACCACAAACCCTTTATGTTTTCTCTTCCCTCCGTAAAAATCTATCTTTAACAAAAGAAAATGCTCGGCCACTTGAAATTCGTTATAAAGAATTTACACTGTATATCGTAATGTTCTAAGCTCGTTAGTGAGCATGCATTCATGATAGTTCAGTCAGTCTGAGTCTGACACTTGTACTTTACTTAAGTATTTTTGTATTTAAATATTTTTTTTAAACCCTTGTTATTACCACGGGTTAACAGTACGAAATCAAGAAGGTGGTTTTCTGGAATTCACTATCTAGCGGAAGCGACTAGTTAGAAAATCGATTTCAATAATTTATCTCATGCAAATTAAATTATTTAATGAATGTGAAGCGGAAACGTTTATAAAAAATAATGTTAATCAATTTTATATAGCAAGTTAATTGCAGAAGTGGACACGACGTACTTTGATTTCACATTCGAACAGGTTGACATCACTAGTGCGTGCATTCGCTGCCGGCGTTCGTTAATTATAAGTTTTTACTTATGAGCCGATACTGGATCTAGACTGGTTATTGAGGGCTACTTAACTCGTCACTTGTTTTACTTTAACTTTAATAACGAGCTCTCCGCATGCCTCCACACTATTATATTATTACGATGTTTTTATATGAATACATACAGAATGAGTATTAACAAGCCTCTACCAGCGAATTCGATCTCATGAAATTGTGATTTTTAAATAGTTTGATATATAATCAAAATATTTTACTTGAACGTTTCAATTTTATAACTAGCTAATACCGGCGACTTCATCTGCGCTGTTTATTGTTTTCCCAAAATATTAACGTATCGAGGAAAATATCAATCAAATATACACACATATATATATATGTTACTTATAAAAATGTTTGACAACAATGTTATTTCTTTAGTTCCTCTGTCCTGCGAATGCACACGATACCGCTGAATGCATAAGTGTTACAAAAATTATAAATGCCTTGAAATTTTAATAACCTAATACAGAATGAATATATCTTGATAACTTTAGGTCTATGAGCCTGAGAAATAATGATAAAGATCTAAATTTATCTAGTAGTTTTTGAATAATTTACAGATAGAATATTTCTAATAGACTGGATTGCAGTGTGCTGCGACCTAATAGTGGTAGCTCACATTTGAGGAATAACTCTCGACTGTACCTGACGGAGCGCATAGAAGTGAGAAACTTAGGATTTATTTAATCCAATTCAGCAGTGAAGGCAATATCCAGGTGAACCGCCGCTAAGCCATCAACGGGTCAACTGTATTCATTATCTATTTACCCTGACTTGAACCTAATCAAGTACCCTTCGGACCCACGTTCAGCGTCCCAGGAGAAAGACCCTCGAGTTTTAGATAAAAAAACGTGCACCCTCGTCCAAAGTGTACGTGAGTACGTGCCCCGGGCGGCAAGTGATAACTCCGTGGGATACGTTTTGATACATTGATATCGATGGGTTTGGAACACTTCTATAATCCTAAGGAGTTTTTGATGGGATCTTGGAGTGTCATGTAATGGATTTTATATTTTATTCATAATCTTATGTTATTTGACTCTGTATCTTGTAATATTTCTGGTGTCTTACGTGATATAGTTCGGTTGTAGGGCACAAGTGAAGTTTAAACAGAAAAAGTTTCGGAAATTCTGATTCTCATAAGCCTTATACATGATAAGTGATATGTGTTTTATTGTCGTGGAGAAATGGGGCAAGCGATTTGCTGCTTCCGTTTTTTCCTATGTTCATAGAATATATTGTGATGAAACAACGCACACGAACTAGCGTGTATAGTTGTGTTATTCGAAGATATACTTTATGACTTTCTTGGTGAGGATTTATCGTGAAAGCGGTACTTTAGTAGTGATGTGTGTTTAAACAAATAGGTAGACTGACACATTTCCAAAAATTATTGAAATACATTTCATTACTACTATTAGGAGTGTCGAACACAGTGTCACTGTGTGTGTTCACTCTTTATTTGGCCAGAGTTACGGCTTACAGTACTTTTCACAAAGGAATGCGTAGATAACTTTTTTTCTCGAACTGACTACGCTATTGGGCTTAATTTTTTGGCCTTTACAGCTTCACCGAACTACAACCATGCGTAGATAACACCGACATCTTGCTTTTTATAGGCCGAACTATATAAATCAAAGCAATTACCATTTACTTATAATTCTGCTATATGTTTTAAGTAACACAAAGATAATAATTAATGAACAAATTAATATTATTTACGTACATCAATTCTATATAAAATCATTGTTATATCATTGTTATTTATGTATCTGAAATATGTGTATGTGTGTAGAGTAGAGACATCTAGCCCTTTATAGGTCAAACTATTGAAGTCAAAGCAATTACTATTAATTAACAATTCTGCAAGATTATGATAATCATCAAACTAATGTTATGTAAGTAATAAATCAATAATATCAATCCTACGTCTATTGAAATATATATAATTGTTATAATTCTCATTTATGTACCTTAAATAAAATGGCGGTAGTATCTAGTATCTTGAATATGCCTAGCGGCTTCGGAGGTGGGTAGATAACATTGTTCTAAAACGCATGAAACATTTTTTTAACAAAAATCTAAAAGTACAGACACCTTAGATATGTATATAGATTAGTATGTGTTACATGACTCGTTTTTATACAAATAAAAATAAATTTATTGCAACTAATTATTCGTATTCTCATACAAATATATCTGGTTCATTTGAATTGTCTTAATTAATATTCTGTCTTGCTCCAGTGTACGTCCCTCGCCTCCCCCCCCCCGCGCTACCCATACCCACCCCTCTGACGCTAATAGAATTCGGTACTAATAGGGTTGCCACGTTATACCAATGTTATTTTTGTTTTGTGATTTTTAAATTTAAGGGTAACGTGTAAACATGATCAAACTTTAAACGCATTTTCCCACAAAATTGGAGTTTCTACGTACATATTTTGATGATTAAAGGAGCAATATATCGAAAGAAAGAAAAGATTACAAATGTGATTGTTATGTACTAATGTTAACTATACATATATTAAGAATGTAAATCTAACGAGTCTGTACTTTTTAGATTTTCGTGAAATGTTGCAAGTGTCTAGGAATAAAATACACTTCAATCATTTTTAGAACTGCCTGTCTCTTTGAAAGAACCTTTATAATAAAACCTTTCTAAGAATAATCTATAGTATAACACAGCATGTTCTCGAGAATCAATTAGTTTTTATTTCGTTAGAATCGGTCCACTCTATCAAAAGTTATTGTAATTTGAATGACGTCTCAACTTAAGTACGAGAGAAATGTAGATATGTATGTAAATGGACTTCAAACATTCAGATGATTTTATTAATCACTGTTTTTACAACGCAGACGAAGTCGCGGGCACAGCTATTGTAAATATATAAGTCAAAAATTTTATATTTATTGATAAATGCGCTTAAAGTATGATCATGTTGACGCGTTTTAATTTAATTTATCTTCAAAACAAATGAAACGCCAATTCCATAAGTTGGGATTATTCGTGTCATTATATTACTATTTGGTTTTTTTTTTCTCGATCTGACTACGCTATTGACCTAACAAGGTCTCAACAGTTTCACCGGACTACTGCTATTAGGTTGTTTTAGAAAATATGGTGATATTGTATTCTATTTTAACGGGGGTCCTTTTAAATAAGCATTTTATGTTTTATTGGTAGTTAATTTAATATTTTTTTCTAGTATAATAAATGCATTTTTCAGTAAATCATAATAAATAAATTTTCTTGATTTAGATATTGCCAAAAACAGCAGAAATTGATAATAAAAAGATAATGATCATAGTCTAATAACCTCTTTATAATATTAGTATAGATATTACGTAATGTAGTCCAGTGAAGCTGCTAGACCCATCTGTCCCATATCGTAGACAATTCGAAAAAAAAGTATGATAACACATCAATTTTTTGTCAAACTATCAAATGGCCTGAACGACACGCCAGGCAAACCATTTTGGTTTGGCTCGAATCGTGTTACCCAGAAGTTGAAGCGTACAAAATTTAAATGTACGTCGTCTGAATAAGCGATTACTACTAAGTCAACTTCGCTAAGGTATATTTCAAAATAACTAGGAACTGTGGATTGATTCTACAAAAGAAAAAAATAAATAAAATAAATAAATATTGTTGTGAACCCTAAATACAAGGTAGTTCGTTATCCGGACCCTTTTCGAGATATCAATCGTATCTTAAAATGTTCAATCAGCTTCTATTGTCTGTGCTTCGTACGTTTTTGTACTTCTATGCATATTATAATAGTATGTTGTGGCTTCGTCCGCTTGAGACACACTCCAACTCCCATACCGTCTCAGGGTCACCTCGAACTTATATTGCTGTTGATCTCTTTTGTTTCCTTTTTCCTTTTATCTCGAGACTACCTGTTGCCCGCGACTTCATTGGTAAAATTAATATCATATATAGATTATTAGTCGGTTGACTTATAAAATGTATTTTTATTGTTATTAATACTCCAACCAATTATTTTACTGATTTGAAGTTAGTCTAAATAGAAAATAGTGATGATATGTACGTTATAAAGTAGTAAGACTCATCAAAGTGATCCAGTAGTTAGGAAACTAACACTTTCCAAAAACACTTCGATTCGAGACGTCTCAATTATAGATGTTTTTCATATACGGTTTCATTACAAAACCAATATGAACACAGGGTTTACATGAATTATGGTGTGTCTAAAATTTTAAAACTAGTTGAACATATATTGTATTTGAAATACTTTATTACGAAAGCGTGTATAAACGGTCTGTAGCTAAACATCTGGTGTATGTTTTTTTATGCTAGCAACTCTGAATAGCTTTCGTTCTATTCAATCTCATCATTCAAAAACATTCCATTACATATAGATATTTTGCGACTAATTTCAATTCAACAATACATTTTTTATCAGATTTTCATTAAGAAAAATGACTTAATTTAAGTTAAATTGGTTATCATTGTTGTCACATTTTGGTTAAAAGAAAATGATGTAGTCCTTGAAATAAGCAATTTATAATATTAATATATGCCGTCAAAGTGCTCGAGGAGAATAACAGCATAATGTCAGATTAATAAATTGTCAAATATATTAAAAAATATTAATAGTACAATATAGTAGTAGTTATTATTTACTTGTGAATCTATAATACCCTATAATATATTTATTTCTTCCAAATAAGTTATACCAAGGAAATTCATAATTTAATACGAAACGTCTTTCGCCGCCAAATCAAAATATAATAATTCAGAACAATAAAATAAGAACTATCAACTTAGATAAGTGTCACAGGATATTTACATTTAAATGATGCCTTTCGGTAAACAAGGATATAAGATACTCTTTTGTAATCAAACTTTTTTTAAAGTATTCAAAACGTATTTAACTTTTTTATAATAACACAGTATAGCTATAAAAGCAAAAGTTTGATCACAATCTGTTGTTAAATGACGATGTGCTCTAAGATGATAAACATAATAAACCTAGAGGGGAGCTGGCTCTCAACTGTAGCTGCTGGAACACGCTAACAGGTACTGGACCACAGATTTTTAACTTGAGTGCTGTGGTTTTATCAGGGTGTTTACCTTCACCGCGCACTCCTTCTCAGTCGTTAAGATTCGTCCTACGTCCCTCGATACGGTATTTGAACACTATCAACTGAGCCATAATCGTATCAAATCTATTTCTCTATTTGTTCCTAATACTTCACGCTTTCCTGAGGTTAGTTTTCTATATATATATATATATATATATATTTTATATTCAACAGGTACGCGCTTGGCCACAATCTCACCTGATGGTAAGTGACGATGAGGCCGACGATGTATCGCGCTTACCAACTTGATGCCTATTCACTCTACTCTTGAAGACTCCCAAGTTATAAGATGTTGGAAAGACAGACGCCGGGAGTGAATTCCACTCTTTAGCCGTACGTATAATGAATGTGGAAGCAAATAGCTTCGTACGAATTACGGGAATATCAACCACGTAAGGGCGGAAACCCTCACGGCGTCTAGTCGTCCTCAGATGGAATGGGGACGGCGGAATTATATCATGTAATTCTTGTGCACACTCTCCAAAGTGTAACCTATAAAACACTGAGAGACATGCTACTTTTCGTCGATGGTCTAAACTGAGCATTCTTTTGTCCCACAGTGCTTCATCACCGATAAGCCGACGAGCACGACGCTTTATAGAATCAAAAGCAGCCAGCTGATATTTGGCTGATCCATCCCATAAGTGGCAGCAATATTCCACACATGAGCGTACTTGAGCTTGATACAGGTTAAGAAGCTGTTCTGGTGTAAAAAATTGCTTATCTTTAGAGAGGATCCCAAGTTTTCTTGCAGCTGTTCTCGCTTTCTGTTCAATTGAGCGCCCGAAATTGAGATTCGATGTTAGTTGGATCCCAAGAAGCTCGAGGTTGTCGGTCACTTGCAAAGAAACATCTTGAAAAGTAGGAGTCAAGACCAACGGATTTCGTTTTGTAGAGAAAAGACACGCCTGTGTCTTTTCGGGGTTAAACTTAACCAGGTTTGAATCACCCCAGTCAGCAACAAACCTAAGGTTTTTATTCAACCGTTTGATCATGGCCACTCGCTCTTTATGGATTTCCGAGTAGCTGGCCTGAGGACTGGACATGTACCTCTCAGATACAGTGCTGTCATCCGCGTACCCAAAGATACCGGGTATAAGCAGATCATTGATGTGCAGCAGAAATAGGGTTGCTGAGAGTACAGATCCCTGAGGAAATCCGGCATTTACAGCCTTGGGATCAGACGAGCAGCCATCAACAACTACTCGTATAGTCCGTTCTCTAAGGAGATCGCGAATCCAAGTCCGTAGGCGTTCTGGTATTCCGTATACTTGGAGCTTACTTAAGAGGCTAACGTGCCATACCTTGTCAAATGCCTTCGAGACATCTAGAGAAACAGCTGAGGCTTTTCCATGTTTCTCGATAGCCTCACTCCAGTAATGGGTGGCACACACTAGGAGGTCACCAGTAGATCGTTTTTGTCGAAAACCGTATTGGCGATCACTGAGAATATCATTAAGCTCTAGGTATGTCAACAACTGCTTATTTACTATTCGCTCTATTACTTTACAGAAAAGTGAGGTTATGGCAATTGGTCGATAGTTACACGGGTCGGCACGGTTCCTCTTCTTTGGTATCGGCTGAACATTTGCAGTTTTCCAAGACTTTGGAACAATGCCAGAATTCAGCGAAAGCCGAAATAGGCGTGTCAAGACGGGAGCCAACTCAGGTGCACAGATCTTAGGTACCCTTGACGGAATACCACATCTTAATCGCGAAACTCTTTTCGTACGTCTTTAGTGCGAATCACAATGTCTTGCATTGTGGTATTATACAAGGGTATTAAAGGTGTAACTTTATCGCCAGTATCTAGATGCGAATTGTTCGCAAACAGACTTGCAAAAATATTTGCCTTTTATATCGCCGAATGAGCCAATGAACCGTCTGATTTTATTAGGGGTGGAAGCGAGGACTTGTGAAAGTTACCTTCAACGGACTTTGCAAGAGACCAAAAAGTCTTGCTACCTGATGGATAAGAAGCTAGTCTAGCACCAATGCAGCCAACGTGGTCAAAGCGAGCTTTACGCAACACTTTCTTATAAATCTTGGTCGCTTTGTTGTAGGCTCTCTTCTTATCTTTAAGATCCCAAGATTTACCGCAGCGTGCTTCAGCCCAGGCTTGAAAACTTAATTGTTTATTTCTTTCAGCTTCGGTACATTCAGCGTTGAACCATAGGCGAGCTTCACCTCCTAGTGATACATCGGAGTATGGTATAAAATATTCCATAGCCTGAGTCACCACGTCGGTAATGGCAGATGCGTAGTTCGATGGATCTGTAGACTGGAAGCAAATGTCTCTCCAAGAATAAGATGCTAGAAAGTGACGCATCTCGTCCCAGTCTGCTGATTCATATCGCCATATCCTTCTCATGCCTCTGGGGCTAGTGTCTGGAGGAGAATACGATAACACAGCCTTAACTAGACAGTGGTCAGAGCTCCCTAACGGCGCTGATACTGTGATAGAAAATCTGTCTGGATCTGTTGTTAACTTCTGTTAACAAGGTCTAGGCAGTTTGCTGTGTGAGTATCAACGTCTGGTACCCGCGTCGCCTGATTGACCAGTTCAGAGAGGTTTAATGTAAGAGAGTTTATATGTCTCTCTCTCCGCATGGTCAGTTTTAAGATACGGGAATAAGCAATCCTGGTGATGGGCATTAAAATCACCTAGGAAAACCAAATGCGCGGAAGGGTAACGATGTTGAGCAGCATCTGCTACCTCGCTTAGATGTTCAAATAACCTGGATGTCTCCTGATCTCCATTATGCAGGCGGTACACTCTAATGTAGATGGTCTTATCTGTGCCAGAGTCTACCGTTGAAAAATGGGAGTCCTCAAGATTACGGAGGCGCCGATAGCATATGTCATCTCGAGCATACACGCAGACGCCAGCGCGTTGTACAAAGTTGTGCTCTAAGGAGTACCTTGGGTAATTCAAGTAAGCTCCGTCTAAAGGACATCGTATCTGCGTCTCCGTGAGGAAGAGTAGGTATAATACAAAAAAAAAACAACGTCGATATAAAACTTCGCGATGATGACACATTCCCACACGTTCGCAATTATAATTTTGGTTAACAAAAGAAGGCATTGTTGACGGTACTCCTTTTGGATGTTTGCCTTTTTATTCGAAAGTTCTCCGTAGAGTAGAAAGGCGCAGTATGGATCTATGGAAAGATTACTTTAACGAAAGATCTTTATCTGGTATCTGGTACAAAGCAATCTAGCTTAATCCTCCTCGTTTCCCTTGGATCGATAAACGTGACTGGTGTATGGCTGAAATAGATACAGTTTTAAGATTTCGTTCCGGACATATTCTGTTAAATAAGTTTCTCAATTTAATGAAAAAAAAAAAATACAATCAGCTCTGTGCACTGAGTGTAATAGAGTAGAAGATGGCTATCATATTATTGTGGAATGTGTCCGTAATGAAGCTGAAAGGCGAGAATACTGTCTAACAGTAGATAAAGAATTACGTTGTGTTGGAGTCTGTAAAGGCATTTTGTCAAATGAAGTCAGGGTGCTGTACAGACTGGTCAATGTTGCTATTAATAGGAGGTAACTAGTGACTATGTGTGTAACATATGCTTTCCAACAAGGGTGGCACCTTCGCTTTGTGACCAAACTCTTTAAAAAATAAAGAAAAATAAATTTGGAATAATTAAATCACAGAGTTAAGGTACCGCCTAAATCTCTGATCGCGAATGTTGTAAGCGCTCTTTAGTTGTAAAGGTTTTCTGATGCGAGATTTTGTCTATAGTCCAGTATATACAAATAAAAGACCGAGATATTATCGTTGAGACATCACAGAGGGTAGACGATTTGTCCCCGTCGCGAGTATAGCCCCAGTTCCGCTCTTTGTTGTTTTGTGTCTTCACGGAGTGTACGATATGTCTTTGAACATTATTTTTTTGTTCTTTATTTGTACCGAAGACATTGAATTGCTGTTCATGGTCATATAACGAATATAGAAGATTAAACAAGACTTATTAAGAACCGGTTGCCAATTGTTCGAACTATCTATAGATTGCGTCTAGCAAAACGTACTAAAATATTAAGATCATAGAGAATATCTTCAATTCTAGTCCGCTTAAAGTCTCGAAAACAAGGTTAATTTCAATTTACCCGCGAATTTCATTTTTAATTACACGAAAAATTGAGTAATCGAATATTAATAACGAGAACTCTGTATAATTTAACCTCATTGACTACTTTTGCAGAAAATGTTCGAAGTTTTGTGTCTGGTTGAAAGCTTGTTTTATAATAACAATTAGGTGTTGCCTGTGGCGTCGCTTGTGTTTAAACTTGAGCTAACGCTTGGTAACAGTCCTTTTTTTCTGAATGAATATGCTTTTCTGGATTGCTGACAACATATACGAATATGAGAACTACCTATAGTTATGTTGTTCATATCAGTGTTGCGATTACTTTTACTTTGACTTTTACTTTGACTTCGATACCAAATTCAAGAAAGTCCTTAGTTTAGTGTTTTCGAAATCTTAGTATCCTCAGTTTTCCACCAGAGGCGTTGGAAAGAATGGGAAACCAACAGCTCGAAAGTACTTTCATAAAATTTGAGTAAAATTTGGTGTGTACCTTTAATATAGCACTAAACAACCGTTATGTTTGAAATAGTCGTGAATATATATAATGCGTGTTCGCAAAGTGTTTGTTTAACGAATTAACAAGTATGTCTCCCGGCGCTGCGTGCAATTAGCGAGTAAAATGTGTTACAACGTTCCCTCGTACATTTACTGAACGGAACGAAATACATAGCTTTTTGCAAGTATAGAGTACCATATTTATTATCTTATATAGTGTATATCTTCTGTCGGTGAGTATGAGACTGAACTCATTCAAAACTCGGCTGGACAGTAATGATGATATTTTTATGTGTGCTCAGGTAGATTAAAGAATTTTAGATTTACAATTCGACCAAGTAGGTAGCGCTGAGGTGGAATTTTAGGGTTTCTTTTATTATCAATACACAACGTCCGCTTGACCCAGTAGCAATAAATAGACATATATGAACACACCTGAAAACATTACCTGCCTTTTGAACATTTCAGTAATTTTATTTTATTTTTTTATTTTATTTTTCGGAAAACAAACAGTGATATATTACAAGTATTTAAACTAAATAGACTCTATACACCAATTAAATGTTTTCGCATATAGTATTCTAGGAAATGGCTAGTTCGTTTCAAAAAACCAAAATAATCAATAACTAATACAAACTTAAATTAATAAAAAAAAATTATTTAAATCCAAAGAGAACTTGAACTAAGCATGAGAACCATTAAACCACGCATTCGCCATAGTATTTTTGAAGTGTTGCGTTGTAGATGTAAAGAAATCGTACTGTGGCTGGACTACCAGATCATTTAATATGTTTGCAGCACGAATAAAGAAAGAGTTTTGTCTATAATTAGATGCACACTGCGGGATGTCCAAATACATAGGCTGTCTTAATGTCCTATTAGGTATTCTCAGATTAATTTTAGAGAGTAAGTGTGGAGAGTCCACGTAATTTTGAGCAATTTTAACTAGAAAAACTATGTCAGAAATTTTTCTCCTTTCCTGTAAAGGTAAAATATGGTATCTACGACATCTTGCTTCATAGTTGCAATCGTTGGTTCCCGATTTATACTGTAGAAATTTCATAAATCTTCGTTGTATAGTCTCAATTCTGTCGATATATACATAGTAACGCGGATTCCACACTTGTGAGCAATACTCGAGAATACTACGCACCAAAGAGCAATAGAGGATCTTAATTACTTTAACACTGTTAAATTGTGAACTTGAGCGAAGAACAAAGCCCATGGTTTTATAAGCCTTTTTAGCAATCTGATCTATATGTGTTTCATAAGTCAACTTAGAGTCATGCAAGACACCAAGATCTCGAATTTCATTTACCTGCTGCAGTACCTGATCTTTTAATTTATATGATGTTTTTATGGGATTAAATTTGCGAGTAAAAGTTATGGTGTAACATTTATTAACATTCAAGTCTAGCTTATTAGCAACGCAGTATTGTTCAAAACGTTCCAAGTCTTTTTGTAAAAACTTGGAATCATCAAGAACATCAATTTTTTTGAATACTTTCATATCATCGGCGTACAGAAGGAAATTGGAGTGTTGGAAACAATCGGCTATATCATTTATAAAGATATTAAAAAGTAAGGGTCCTAGTAATGATCCCTGAGGCACTCCAGAAGGAACTTTAATCCAGACGGAGGAGAACCCGTTCACTACCACTGCTTGGGATCGATTTTCGATGTAGGAGGTAAACCATCTGTATAAATTACCGTGGATTCCAGCGTAGAGAAGCTTCTGCAGTAATATTTGATGATCAATACGATCGAAGGCTTTACTGTAATCGGTAAAAATAGCGTCAACTTGTCCACCGGAATCCATACTGGACGTGAGAAAATCTATAAAAGATAGTAGGTTAGACGAAGTTGAGCGCATCTTTAGAAAACCATGCTGTTCAGGAATAAAAGATGCCGATAGCGATTGATACACCTGAGAATACACAATGCGTTCAAGTATTTTGGCGAAGAGACATAATTTAGATATAGGTCGGTAGTTTTTAACATCATTCTTTCTTCCATTTTTGTGTATTGGGGTAATGAATGCAGACTTCCAAATTCTAGGTATAATTCCCTCTGTGACGGACCGTTTGTATAGAATAGTTAGTGGCACTGACAGAGATTCAGCACATCTAACTGCAAAGGTAGGTACAATTAAGTCTGGTCCTGCACCCTTATTCAAATCTAATGACTTTAGTAGTTTTAATACTGACTCTACACTAATTTGTACTTCACCAATACTAGCGGAAATATCCTGTGCTATAGGAGAATTTAATGGTAAATAATTTAGGGTGTGTGACGGTGGAGATAAAAAAGTGGATTGGAAATAAGAGGCAAAAAGATTACAAACTCCTTCGCCAGTATTTGCCGACTGTTCATCATAGTGTAATGTAGATGGAAGTGAGTTGGAACTCATATTATTTGATTTAACAAACGACCAAAACATTTTGGGATCCTTAATAATCGCATCTTCAGAACGTTGTATATAATGGTTATAACACTCTTGTTCTAATTTTTTAGCCCTAATATAACATTATCTTCACTTTAATCTATATACTATAATATTATAAAGAGGTAAAGTATGTGAGTTTGTGACGTTGTAGGGGATAATCTCAGGAACTACTGGTCAGATTTTTTCTTATACCATATAGGAGGCAAACCAATATGCGGGTCACCTGTTGTTAAGCGATTACCGCCGTCCATAGACAATGGCAACCCCAGAGGAGTCGCAAGTGCGTTGCCAGCCTGTGTCTGGGGGAATGGAGAGAAATGGAGAGGGGAAGAGAAGTGGGTCTCCGGCGTTCTCACTGACCGAACGAAACGCGACAATATAAACACTGTTACTTCACGTCGGTTTTCTGTGTGTCGGGTAGTACTACCCCGGACGAGCCTACCCAGTCATGCTGAAACCGATAATGGCTTCAGCGTGGGTCTACCACCTACAGTGTTAGAGAGCTCCATTATCGAGGAAGGCTATAGGTTATATATCATCACACTAAGACCAAGAGGAGCGGAGCACCAATGAAGTATGTTTCGTGATCGCAGGGTTTATTTTTCCTTTTGAGAGCTTCCGCTGCGTGTTAGTTCGTTAAGTGATGTTTATTGGTCATATTATGAACAATAATTATGAATTCTTATCAATATGTAATGATAAAATAACTCAGCCCGAGCAATATGTGGTCGGGTCAACTAGTTAGTGTATACAGGTCATGTCAAGGGCAAACTATAGCTTACCATAATTAGAAATCATAATGTCTGTGATTATAGATAAAATGATTTTATGCTTATGTGCATGAAAATATAAAATGAAATCTCGCGTCTTTATATGGACGTGTCTAAACATATCTCTGGATAAATTAGGCGGGGAACTGACGGCGCAGATGCCGGCTTCGGAACCGCTCTAAAAATAATTCAAAGGCGCGCGCGTGTGTGGTCTCACTGTTCGCGAGTTATTGTTTCTTTTTTTAATAATTCCCTGGTAATTGCTATTGCAGTGACCGTATTCCGTTATTAAATGACTCAGGATCGTCAGTTCTTTTCACACGCTGGGTGATAAAACTCGTCGTTAGATGCGTTCAAAGGTAGGCTTGATGTTAGTGCTAATTATAACAGTATGAAATTTGTTGAAAAGGAGAAAATGGGTTAAATTTTTTCTTTGCTGCTATTAAAATTAAATGAATTTGTAATCTATGATAAGAAAGGAAGTAATATATTTTCAGCGTGGATTTAATCAAATGGACGTTAAAGGACGATGAGTTCTATAATGGACTTTAAAGGCCTTTTAAGGTTAATTATCTACTTTATTGCTATAAACATGTAAAGTTTGTGAGTTAGAATGCTTATTTATTCAGTTTCTATTCTGTGGAATCAGAGATTTGATTGTATCTTTTTTATTTGATACATACGGTCAAGTTGCTGTTTTATAGGCTGTTGCATTGATATTATGAACACTGAGTACTTATTTAGAATTGCTTTAGCATGGAAAAGTACTGGGCGAAAATAACGAAGAATAAAAAAAACCCAGTTACGCATAAAGAAAAACTCCATGATATAGCAATCTTACCTTGCCTAACATATGGATGTCAGACGTGGTCTCTAAGGAAAAAAGATGAAGAAAAATTTGTCGTGTGCCAAAAGAAAATGGAAAGAAGCATCCTAAACACAAAGATTTCAAAAAGAATAGATAATGAAAGTATCGACAAAAGAAAGAAAGAAAGTAACGGACATACGGAAAAGAATAAGGTATTTGAAATGGAACTGTGCAGGTCACATCTGCAGGCAAGACTATTTCAGGTGGACAAAAAGGGTGACAGAGGGGGTGCTACTAGGTTACAAGAGAAATCCATAGAGATCAAAAAAAGATGGTGAGATATTTTCCATTAAAGATGTGGAGCAGATTGGATAAGAAAGGCAAAGGAGACGGACCTGTGGAAAAAACTAAGGAAAGCCCACGCCGAAGAGGCGCCTACTATTTAGATAAGTGAAAATATTTTTTTATAAAAAAAATGTAGAATAAAGGCTTTTTTTATGAGTATTTAAGAAGTCTCATACGAAGTACTTAAAAAGATATGCGAAGCTGTAAGTACAGCTAGTATATTCATAAATACCATTAGTTGAAACTCGACCATAATTATTACTTTTGTTTTTTTTTTTTTTAAATATTCTCGAACATTTTTATTAAAGCGTAGAAATTTCGCACATTGTGGGAGGTAAGGAATGTGAAGTATGAAGAATAGAGACTTATATAGAAAGGCTTCTACTTGTCCACCGACAAGGAAAAAAGAACTATTTGAAAATACCTTTATGTCTATTTGTATATACATGTTTCGCGGATATGCTGTGTTTAGAGAATTAGTAATCCATTTTTACTGTTACATAAGGTGAACTAAAAATAAATATATTATAAGGTTTCCCAGTAGGAACTAAATAACACAGAAGTTCAACGTCAACCTATTTTGAAATAAAAAAAGAAACGTAGTTTAATATAATTATATAAAAACGTCGTATTGGAAAGTTAATCGTTGAACATAATATTCGAGAAAATTACTCAAAAGTCGTGTTGCCTCGGAGACGTGTCTCAACATACATATTCTGTTATAACGAGTGGGTCGGTGAAGTAGCAGATGGTGTGTTGGCGTGTGGTGTAAAAATAACCGCAACTGAGGTGCAGTCCGACTGCCAGCGACTCAAATTTTCCTAAAGAAATTATGAACTAGTTAAACGAAGAACCTGATCTTACCTACAAGACAAGGTTTAAAATGTTCTAGTAATATTTAATCAAAGTATATGGTATAAATACATCATACCTAATTGTTCAGTAATTTTTATATTTATTAATCAATTTCTGGTACAATGAAATGCGGTTCTTTTCTGATTTACTAACTAAAAAGGATGGATGAAGTATAGTGTCGCTTTATGTTGGTAATAGTTGGTTCGTGGATAAACATAATTAAGTTCATTTAAAGATCTATTTACTTTGGATTGAAAACTATACAAGTCAACCAATTGACAAGGTTAAATAGTTTTTGTGTCAACGAAATCTTTTTTAATGATTTATTTATGTTCCTTATGTTTGATAGTTCCTATTACTCCATCATTTCAGGGGTCCTATAGTTCTCATTCTGGATACTGGTTCGACGCAGAAGTGAGTCTGAGTCGTGTTTGTCGTATTCTGTCTATCACCATTGCTGTCGCTTTTCAATGTGACGTAAATGTAATTAATGTTACATACATGTTCATATTCATTATAGGTACCTTAAATTGTTTAGGCAAAGTTAATTTCACTAAAATATGATAATATATTTTTGCTTCTTTAGCACTCAATGATACAGACGTTACAGAATCTATAGAGCCGCTTCAGTTGCGCAGAGACATAGCCTCACTGAGCGTGTTCTACCGTCTGTATCATGGTGAGTGTTCTTATGAGCTATTCAATCTGATCCCTTCCTCTCCTTTTCATAACCGTACCACGCGGGCTGGTCTTCGGAGCCACAGTTTTACGGTAAATCCTATCTGGGCACGAACTAAAAAGTTCGCTACGTCTTATCTTTTCCGTACCGTGAAGCTGTGGAACAATCTCCCGGCCAGTGTGTTTTCTCCTTCCTATGACATGAGGTCCTTCAAGCGCAACGTGAAGAGACACTTACGCAAGCTGGCATGACAGCGGTGACCGGCGATGGATAGTATGTCTCTCGGTGGTGGCCACTGTTTTTGGATTGTACTATGCTTACCATTAGGCATAGTACAGTCACTTTGCCGTGCTACAATAAAAAAATCATAAAAATGATTAACGTTAAAGGTTTTAAAACAAAACTGTTTCTAAAACCACGCCCAGCCATACCTTCCCATAGGTTTTTTTTTATTAAATTTGTACCACTTACAAGAGGTCTAATAACCTTATTGTCATATGCAACTCTGGAGGGGATAACTTATGTTTTGGAAATTTTGAAATGATCCTTTACTTTGTTTTTTTTTTTTACAACACAAGAGGCAAACGAACAGGTGGGTTTGTTGTTGTGAAGTGATCTCCACCGTCCATAGACACTAGAAACACCAGAGGAGACGCAAGTGCGTTGTCAGCTTGTTTGTGGGGAAGCGGGGTGGGGAAGATGGACCCCGGCACTCTTACTTACCGAACGAAACGCGACAATATAAACACTGTTACTTCACGTCGGTTTTCTGTGAGAGGCTGGGACTACCACGGGCGAGTCGACCCACTCATACTAAAACCGGTTATAGTTTCAGGGTGGCTAGGTTGTAAACCTACAATTTGTATTATATAATTCTATTGTGTAAATTGCAATAAAATTAGAAACATTCATAATAAAATTTAAACTAAAATTTGAATATAAAATATGAATATATTCGCTAGCAGTATGGCCCCAGCGTAAAGCTTTCAAGCCAATGATGAATACGCGACGAAATGAACTGTGCCCGAGACCGTTTATCATTCTGTTATATCAGCACTCGGTTATGGAAATCCCGGCTAACGTTTATATAAACGAAAATAAGTTTCTTTTCAAGGGCATGTTACATCTACCATATATATATAACGTGATGTACCACATCTGTTTTTCTGTTTATTTGAATAGTAAAGCAGATGTTCATTCAAAGTATATATGTAGCATCTTGACTACATTATATATACATATATATATATGTATATATATATATATTATAAAACAAAGTCCTTTGCTGCGTTTGTCTGTTTGTTCGCGATAACACGTTTTCACGTCAAAAACTAGACTATTGTACGTATTCAATAATTTAATATAATAATACGAAAACAAGGAAATTGAAACAGAAAGGTAAATCAATTTCTAAAACTAATTGATAATTTAAAAGCATGTCTTAAAATATTATAACAAGTTAAGAGAAAAAAAGAAATGCAATTTAATAAGTTCTCACGTATTATCGCTTTACGCGTGAATTTTTGCTTCTTAGTAAAAAATATATTTATAATCTTATTAGTTAATCCTTGCAGCAAATATGCGAGAGCTTTTTAGACTTCAACCAAAGTAGTAAATCTGTAAGTAAAACCCGGCTACCGGATTGAAGCGGGACTGGTGTTTAAGCTCTCAACAGAATCCGTCTTCACATACTGCATACCTGTGGTTAGAAAATGCAAACATGACATATTAGGAATATACATTTTTTGAAATTGACGAAATAGTTAAAATCTTACCGAGTCCGGTTTCTTTTAGTATTAACTAGCTCGCCCGGCGGACGCTATCCCGCCCTGTTAATAAAGAAAACTTGACAGATTATATATAAACCTTCCTCACGAATCACTTTATTTACTGATAAAATCCGAATGAAAATCCGTTCGTTAGTTTTAGAATTTATCGCTAACAGACAGACAGACAGACAGGCGTGGCAGGGGAATTTGTTTTATAATATGTGAAGATATCTATACTAATATTATAAAGAGGTAAAGTTTCGTAGTTCGGTGAAGCTGTTAAGACCTTGCTAGGTCAATAGCGTAGTCAGCTCGAAAAAAGGTAAAGTTTGTGAGCTTGTGACGTTGTAGGGGATATCTCAGGAACTACCGATCCGATTTGAAAAAATATTTTTATAAATGTTTTATAGGTCATTTATCTAGGATGTTTAGAGGCTATATATCATCACGCTAAGACCAATAGGAGTGGAGCACCAATGAAGAATGTTTAAAAATCGGGGATTTTTTCCTCTTGAAAGATTCCGCTACGTGTTAGCGTTCGCCCAAACTAACTATTCAACGCGAACGAAGTCGCGGGCAGAGGCTAGTTAGTGGTAAAGAAAAATAATATAATGTACATTAACACGTTTTATATTTCAATTTTGATTTTTAGTAGCTAAGGAAGGTTCAATCTCATTGTAAAGTATCTTTCAAATGTGTATTGGTTTTTTTCATGAAATAAAACGTAAAGAGATGTCATCTTCCTGTCAATTTTTCCTCTAAAACAACAACTTTACTAGTTGTAAGGCGTACTGATAGTGTTTCTCTGTTTTGTTTATAGAATTTGTAATTTTGTTTATAATTATGTTCGTAGTTTCGCTGCAAATATACAAGTATATATCAACATATGTAATAGTAGCGCGCCTCCTGCTCATGTGTATATATAGTAAATAATAAATATACGTATACAAGCGAAGCCGTGAAAATGAAGTTGTTTTATTTATAAAACGAATGGAACGTTTGCCCTCGGGGAAGCGAATATGTTAGCAACGTGCTTCAGACACAACACAGAGCACACCCCGAGTAATTATAGTCCTGGATGAGTCGTTGATTCTGACTGTTTCGATATTTATCTTTTGATTTATGCCTGTTCGATATCGTCACGATTAATTTTTTCTTTGTACCCATCATAGAATGTCTGTACTTGATTACCACCACACTGGCGGTAATCTCACCACAGTAACTGTCTTTTGAATTGTCGATTTTCGGTTTCAGCCGTTGCATATCACCCTTATTTGGAAATTGCATTATACATCAGTTACTGTGTGGTTATTTAATTATGCTCAAATTAAATAAAACGTTTTTTTTTTAGGTTACTTTAATGTACATAAGTCTCTAATTAATTTATTTTCTACTAAACTTCTGGATCATTATTTAACTCTAACAAGATTCCTATCTGAAATACACGTAACTCTTTGAAGTCTCGAGTATCCTCAATGTGCCGGCAGACGGACCACGACATTGCATGAAGTCACAGACTAACCGTGCACCATTAACAAATTTTCCACTCTGTCTCATTTTCTTCTACGTTAATCAATTTTCTACTCTAGTACTTGGAAATAAAGATGAAATTAGAAAATATATTACACATTTCTGCTTTTAGAAATAGAACCTTATGTTGATATAACGAAGATTGTAAATAATTCGTAGTATCGTTACCCTCCTATTATCCTCCTAATCTCAAAGGCTAAAAAAAATATATAATTATGTATGTGTGTATAGGTAATTGAGATTTTAAAATGTTTGCTTTTAACTTTATGGTTGATTTTGTGTGTGACGTTGTTGACATCATTTTTTTTATTTCTTTTTCCTACTGACTAAGCTATTGGCTTTGCAAGGCCTTTATAGCTTCACCGGACTACTTAGCTCTTCACTTGCGGCTTCGCTTAAATGTATTAAAGGTTTGCATATTATTAAATTTTCAAACTAATATATTTTGTTCTACGGTGAAACGATTATTCTAACAAAACTGCGGGGAGGTTAGGTGAATTTAACAAACAACACTTAGCCAACTAATTTTTACTTTCTTAGAAATTGGATCTTGAAGAAAGTTGAAGTAGTGTCTAATTCATAAGTTTGAAATAAAGCTGTTTGGAAAATGTTTATTCTTCGTGCAAACCCGATAGCACACAATCAAAATACCATTCAACATATTCCCCAATTTTCAAATTTCTTTTCAAGCGTTCTTCTAAAATCTGACTTTACATTCTTCTGATGGTGTATGTAACAGTGCGTTTGGATATTCGTTACCTCATCACCGTGCTCTTAATTTGGGAATAAGTTTTCTAGTTTCCTGGTTCCATATAGCCGCGTGTACTTGACTATATCCATTTTAAATCACTATCCTAGCGTATTCGGGTTATAGATAATGAAGTGTAACACCCGCCATAGATGTACGCCCTTTGTCGCGTCCATGAATCAGCAGAAGAATATTCATCAATCAAGCGGGTTTGCTGGGTGTTCGTATTACTCTGTACATGCAGAAAAATCTAACACAGTGACTCACTTATAAATTATACATAAGTTTTTGCGTTTAATGACAATCTTACTTGATGGTTAAATGACGATGTAGTGCAAGATAGTAAACACACTAAACCTTGAGCAGTGGTTTTCCAATTAAGTTCCAATTAAGTGGTAGGTAGTAGTGTCGAATGGTGTAAATCTGACATAGAGAACTCGGAGGTCAACCAGTTACGAACGTCAAATTTATGTGATCTGTCAAAATTACCATTATCATGCAAGCCGGACTAGATTAAATCGGCGCCGCCTAATTGGTCACCCGTAGAACGAGACAAACTTATGCTCCCTTCCTAGGTAAATGAAAGAGATAGGAGGTTACGTGATAAGTCGTATTTTTACCAACTTATGCATGGATTCTACTATCTTTGATTTGATGCTATTATAAATTTTTGGTCGCCAAATTTTGAACACAGTTCGTAGCTACTTAGGTGCCTATGTAGTGTTGGCACTATATGTTTTCCTTTTTCAGTCTCCCTTATCAGTTGTTATAGCAGTATTCACACCTTTTATATACATACCATTCCTCTCACAATACATCCACACTTTTTCGTTGTTTCTTTACTGCTATATCCGTTTACCGTCATAGTGAAAACGTTTTAAGTTACATAACTTACATCTCTTCTCATAATATACACGTAATAATAATCGAAAATACCTCATTACCTTTGGCCTCTATATATCACGAAGTACTTACGTTATATGCCAATTCCTAAAGGGAACCCTATGGACATCAGGTTATTTATCATATAGGAGGCAAACGGACATGCGGGTCACCTGTTGTTAAGCGATCACCGCCGTCCATACACACTAGCAACACCAGAGGAGTTGCAAGCGCGTTGCCAGTCTGTGTTTGAGGGAAAGGAGAGAAAGGGAGAGGGGAGGAGAAATGGGTCTCCGGCGCTCTCACTGACCGCAACAAAGGCAACAATGCAAGCACTGTTACTTTACGTCGGTTTTTTGTGAGAGGGTGGTAATACCACGGACGAGCCGACCCATTCATGCTAAAACTAATAATAACTTCAGCGTGTATGGAACTACTTATATGGACTCTGCGCTATTGGTAGCTAGTTATGCGGGCATTACAAAAAGCTCTTTCACTGTTCTTCTATAATTTCATCGCGATGGATGGTTTAACACTACGGATCCATATGTATTTTACATTAATAACTTAAGATTTTCGTTTTTTAATATTGTTGGTCTCTGCAGTTCTTTCCGAAAACTCATAAAGTTAAACAATTATATTGGACCCCATGGCTTTCGTTTAATACTCTACACGTGGTCCTTAAACGTTCGTATGATATATGTTTTACGAGTCACTTGTAAATTGTACTTTCTCTCGCTCAAATAAAGTTGATCTATTTATGTCATACTTTAGGGAACAATAAAAACGCAATGTTAAAACTTTAAGTGGCTTTTGAAGTACCTACTGATATGAAAGTTCGTAATATTTTTCCTTCATCACGCTATGTACTTAAAAGGGGAGGTCAAGGTATATTAATAGAAACTATTATGCACATAACTCTTGTTTGCGGTCGGTTTCAGTTATCAACAATAATAGGGTTTTATAATTAGTAGTGTGTTTATTGTTTATAAATATTGCAGTTCTATGGAACTGGAAAAGTAACTACGGTATCACGTTTCGTATCAAACCATTTTAGCTGACATGCTGTTCAGGCAATAGTTATGACATCGGGTAGTCCGGTGAAGCTGTCAATCAGAGAAATAAACGAACAAAGAGTTCTACCCTTATTTTTCCTTATCCTTTCCTATCCTATATAGTTTAGAGGAGTTCATCGGGCACAAGATACATATAGGAGTAGTTGAGGCACGCATGCTTGGTACACATGCAAGTTTCAATAACCCATATACGTATATCTAGATAGCTTAGCTTATCTCAGATAGGTCGCGATTTTTGCACAAAACAGGCGACAGCTCAAGTCGAGCCGTGCCGAGCACCCTTGAGTTAGTCACCCAAACATCCCAAATCGGCTGAGTGCCTTCAGCGCTCGCCTCAATAGTTCGGTGAAGCTGTAGAGACCTTTAAAGGTCAATTGCGTTTCCATTTCAAAAAAAGCTGTCAATAGAGTAGTAAGTTCGAGAAAAAAAAAGTTATGAAATCGAGTACCACCGGCGGTGATACATGTGGCACGGAACGTGTTAAAGTGTGATACTTATCTAAGATTGTACTATTTTAAAATTATCAGTTAAATAATTTGCAAAATCGAATATCAGATAATCATTACAATTATAAACACTCGGTCAATTAATTGATTTTAAACATAATTAACAGACACCAACAAACCTAACACTTACTGAGCATTAATGAGAGATAGATCAATATAGAATAAGCAGTTTTTTTCTTGTTAAAGTATAAGACAACTGTAGAGATCGAGTCCTGTATCTATTCATATATATAACACAATTCAAACCTAGAAAATACGCCCAGACTCTTAATAATAATTTGGGATTTCAACCTACAACGTTCAGTGAATGATAAATCGTAATTTTATGGAGAATAGTTTGTAGTAGCACCGCTATAAAGTTTTCTATGATGTTTCAAATAACAATGATAATTTGAAATTTAAAAAATACCACTCTATCCAAAGAATGAAAATATTTCCTACAAGGGTAATATTATTTTTTGTAATATCAACCGTCTATCCATTTACCCCGGCTCAAAGCTCTTTTTATTAATTTTAGTACAATGTTCCTTATATCATAAGCAATAAAGTCTATAATGGATGTACGGAGGTAAAACGAATTAACTTTGAAATAATAATAATTGTTCTTTCGCAATTCGAGCAACGAAGGGAAAGTGTCTCGTGGTATGAGTGCAGGCGATTATACGAACCTTTGAAATATTATTTATGTGCTAGAGATTTTACATTGTTTATTGGTTTTATCGTGCTATCTCAATCTTAGCTGATGCTAGATCCCGATGTGGTCCTAGATGGTAAACACCAATACTAGAGATACCGACTTTCAAGTAGAAATTCCGAAACGCATAAAATTTTGACGATACATTTTTCAAGTTGAAAGCTTTACCGACCAGTCATTACAAAAGTTAAGGCTCGTTCTAAGTATTCGACCATTTATCGATCGAGACAGTGTCCGAACACACCGCCACTGTGTCATCCTTGGTTCAGAAAGGTTTTAACTAAGCCGTGCTCGAGCTGTACTTATGAAATTACTATTCTGTAATACGGATTATCGTCGAGTTAAACAAGTTAATAACGGTTAAAATGATACGAGTCCGCCGCGACAGGCGCCGCTCTATCGCGACGATGTTTACTCTTTAAACAGACACACACACGAGTGCCTGATTCCACGACAAGTTTTTATGTCGAAACTATTTCTCTCTTAGATCTCTAGTTTTCGAGCTTAGTATATTTTAAGCTACTTTTCGCTGGGTGTCGAATGAACATGTCTATTGCTGGTTTTTATCGCTGTTCGTAATTAACTTTATAGAGCATAATTAAATATTATTGCAAGTTACGAATAAAAGAAAGCAAACTAATTTAAAATTATAATACAAAACTTTATGTAAATTAAGTTAGGTGTCTGTTTTTAGGACAAAACTCCGAAAAGCCTGTTCTGATTTAAATGAAACTAAGCACTAGAACTAGCTGATAACAAAACTTTTAGACTATCACTTAGACTAGTATTATTGCGCAGTTTTATAAATGCTTAGTAGTAATGGTAATATTTAACATAGTTAATATAAAACAAGTAAAAGACGGTTAAGTGGTAATGAGAAAATAGCAATAAAAAAAATGTAGTCATAAGAGCTGCTGACAAGAAGTGAAAATTAAAAGCGATCGAATCACTGTGTTCTCTTTTGAATTAATTATAGTGTGAATTATTAAATGTCATAATCGCTATAGTGAAATTATTAACATTAGTCTCGTTTTACGAAGTAATCATTTTATATGTACATTCTTATAAAGTGTTTTAATCAACCATAACAATAATGAGCTCCAAAATATCAATATTACATAATATATACAGGTTGCTAAACCTTGCATCGCTAGTCTAACGTAAACTGCGCAAGGGTATTACGCTCGGTCACGCTTACTAGCATGTCATCACGTGAAGTTATAAGTTTACCTGCTACCACAGAATACCACGCAACGTGCTTAAAAAAGGTTTCGCTTCAAAAACGGTAACCCATAATTAGTTGTGCAAGTGTATACAGATAATGACCGTTTGTTACTAGTGTGTATCATCGTCCCGCTGTCAGTGTGACCGCAGGCTGTAAGCTGTATATCGCGTGCCGGGGGTCCATTATCGCCGCGTCGGTTTATCGACACTTCATAACTTATAGGAACGTTCGATACATAACGTAGGAATGTGTCGCCATATTGGTCCCAATGTTATGGCTGTTTCTCATTAATACTTTTATTCACTAATTGTTTTTGTCGGAATGTTAATGAATCGAAATAAATCTCTCTTTAGTGTGGTCTATTAATTTTATTTTGCTTGTTAACTTTGAACGCGTCCTTAAAGTACAATAAGTAGTAGATCATTGGAAATTAGATTTTTTAATTTTTACCCATCTAGTCACAAATACACAAACTATTTTAGTAGGTGGTGGAGGTACACTGAAGCTATTATTGGCTTCAGTATGAACGGGTCGGCTCACCCGGGGTAGTACCACCCGACACACAGAAAACTAACGTGAAGTAACGGTGCTTGCATTGTTGTGTCTCGTTCGTTCAGTGACTACGCCAGAGGCCCACCTCTCCTCATTTTCCCCCTCTCCTCTTCCCTTCCTACTCCCATTCTCCAACGCAAGCTGGCAATGCACTTGCGACTTCCCTGGTGTTCCAAGTGTCTATGGACGGTGGTGATCACTTAACATTACGTAACCCATCTGTACGTTTGCCTCCTATGACATAAAAAAAATATTTATATCACAATTGAAACTATTCTTTAATCTTTTTTATGATTTTATTTTTTAGATTATGTATGGGACAATCTTTTGGTCTTCTTAGAAATTCATTAAGAATTATTTATTAGTGCGTGTACTATATTTGTCATGTATATTTTTTTTGTTTCACTTATGGTTTTTCCTCGGCCTTCTTGATGTCGTTTTTCGACCGAAGCCCTCACTAGAGACGATATTCAATTGTAACCTCGTCGGTTAACACGACGCGACTCTTTATACGACTATGCAGTTTGAGTGTATGTATGTCTAGTCATTTAATATACTCTGTACTCTGAACGGATTACTGAATGTTAATATATGTTTGAGGTGTCATTATATTCGTCTTGTGAAGGAAATAACCTATGGAATATATTAGTATGATGCCTGTGAATAAGATAATACAGGTTTGAATTCTGCATGATCAGTAATCTATACTAATATTATAAAGAGGTAAAGTTTGTGACTTTGTGACGTTATGGCGTTGTAGAGTGTAATCTCAGGAACTACTGGTCCGATTTAATGTTATATAACTCATTTATCGAGGATGGTTATAGGTAATATATCATCAAGCTAAGACCAATAGGAGCGAAGCAGCAATTAATAATGTTCTAAGATTGGCGTTTTTTCCTCTTGAGAGCTTCCGCTGCGTGTTAGCGTTAACCCAAAGTAACTATACTACGCGAACGAAGTCGCGGGCAGAGGCTAGTGCCATATAAAAACCGTTAGTACTTTCAAATGGCTTATAAGGAGTTATAAGGCCTACAAGGAGTTTTAGATGAGATCTTGGAATGTCATGTAGTGGATTTTATTTTTATTTATAATCTTGTGTAATTTCTCTGGCTGTGGTTTTTTTGCAAATGAAAATAAACAGAACATGGATTCTGACTTGACACAACAATTCCCTGGAAAGTTCTAACAAGACGGCCGCCATCTTGTTAATTTATTAAAATGATCACAAGAAACTTATAATATTATTACCTACTGGACAATGGCAGTAATAATCTACTACAAGATTGGTTGCCAAAAATAAAATAAAAGATACCCTTTAAGCGTATCATTGTAATCCTATGATTACAGCCTTGAGAATCATATAAGAAAGTGTCAAATTTTTAACTTCGGTTATTAATTTGTTTTATCATTTATCAATAATTAATCTTTTAACTTTTAAATGTACAATGAGGCTGTCTCAATCACAGTTTTGGTATATTTTCAACACATTATTACTCCCCATACACCTGTAAGATACTCATAGCTCGAGGAACGATGACCTATGGTAGACACCCAGAGTTCATTTCCCTCTAAAACACGTGTACAAACAGACAGATGGTTTGTTATTAACACGAACATACAATAGAGGGTGTAAGGCGTGTCGAGTAACATCTTAAGACTTGAGACACCCAAGCCAACCTCACCTGCACGTGGTGCACCCTGCTGATCAACGAACGAGGCAATGGCGAGAGCGGGGTGGTAGGGTTTTACAGCCCGACTGGGTCGCAACCACCATGTACTTGGCGAAAAAGCCCGTCATAGTGACTCGCTTCTACGCGTCACGTTTGGGGATCAGCCTGTGCATATCCAGTAGCGGGTGACTTTGGTCATTATGGCCGACATGACAGCGGCGACCAACGATGGATAATCTGTCTCTCGGTGGTTGCCGATGTTTTTGGATTGTACTATGCTTAACACCAGGCATAGTGCAGTCACTGTGTCGTGCTTCGATAAAAAAAAAGACGCTTCGCTAATATTTATATCGGTAATTTTTAATACGTAAGATATCTGCGTATATTTTATGTAATTCTTTTGAGGAATGAGAAGCTGCCGTGTTAATCTGTACACCCGGTTCGGGTCTGCGCGCTGCCTTGCTATGTGATGCACCTTTTATGTTATACGTGTGTGTGTATATACGAGGGGAGGAATCTATGAACGTCATTTCTACACACTTTCACGGTAAATTAAGTACTACACGTGCGAGTAACAACAGTGCTACGATTAATGTTTATCCGTTGCTTTCTGTTCATATCAACGCTGTTGTAACAATTGAAAAGGCAAATTTTTCATATGTATTTTTATAGTGATAGTTCTTGAAGTGGTGTCTGTGTCGCCTGTCACTGTTTTTTATATTAATAATAAAGAATAGTAAGATTTCTGAATTTTAAAATAATACTACCAGACTCGGTTGTGAGCGTTTTGTGATAAAGTTTATATTTCATGTATATAAAATATATATATTAAACATAAAGAAACTAGGAAGTTGAAAATTTTATTTGAACGTAGATGTTTCCAAAAATATGATAATAATATGATTTCTGTTATCAAAACTTATAAATACTTTATTAATTGGAGACCCTAAGAAGGCGCTTATAAACGTTAAAACTACCACCGGATGTAGTCCGGTGAAGCTGTTAAGAACTTGTTGGGTCAATAGCGTAGGCAGTTCGAAAAAAAAAAAAAACTCCCACCGGATCGGACAAACATCCTATACTACATCATCATTGAAAAGAACTTGCAAGAAATTTGATCTGGTTTATATTCTCATTATACGTTTATGTTAATGTATTTACGTTCTTAGTAAAAAAAATTGTAGAAACGAAATAAAAATATTAAAATACATTTTATGAAGAAAAAAAAAACTTATCCTACATTACCTAATTTATTATATTTTTTTCATTTTCATGCTGCCAACAGTCTATTGACCTGTGTCTCATGAGCTCTACCTTCGTTTGTGTGAAGCTTAAACCTTTATGGTATTAGACAGCCCAGGGGTTAATGTAAGCGTTTTGCTCGAATTAGAGCTATATCGATAGATTGCAATATCGCAGCGTGTTCGAGTGAACGCGTTGTAGACATAACCCCGCGTCTCTGCGGTTTTGGTTCGACTGTACACCTCCCTCCCTCCCGGACCCCGTGCCCCCGCCCCGCGCCACTCTACAATCCCCTGCTGCCGTGCTGTACGTATGATGGGGTAAAAAAATATAAATCTCCAAATATTAATGTTACTCACTAATGTTTCAAAGATTATAAAGTACTTACTAGTAACTATATCAATAGGGTGTTTCTGGCGAGATCTTGGAATGCCATGTAGTGGATTTTATGTTTTGTTCATAATCTTGTGTATATAATTAGTTCTATAATGGATAGTTCTAACAATAGGTGACCTTCTTGGTACCATCTTGTTAATTCATTGGAATGATGATTAAAATCTTGAATAACTGCATTAGTAAATGACCGGCATAACCTTAATTGTAACAAACTGGTCGTTCCAAGTTTCAGACTTAGCAAAATCAGTAATAGTTTTTTAGGTAATAGTATTAGGTTCTACAATAAAGTCCCAAACTATGTTACTGATTTGCCGGACTGTAAATTGACGCGCCACGTCAAGCGGGTTTTGGTGTCAAAGGGTTATTATTGAGTGGATCAGTATGTGAACGATGGTGTCTGGTATTCACTAAAAACGATTATTTGATGTATTGAGATTATATATGTTAAAAAATGAACCCCATTGAGTTTGTTGTCGGTTCTTCTCGATGGCTGGGTTGTTTTCCGAACCGGTGGTAGTTTGACGTTCATGAGTGCCTTGTTAGGACCTAAACTAAATAAAGTATTTTTTATTTTGAAAGCAGAAAACTTGTAATGTCATTTTACCTACTCCACAATGGTAGTAATAATCTACTAACAGTTTGTATCCAAAAATAACTATAATAATGATAGTAATCCTTCTTTTATCTGTTCGTAAATTTATATACATTAATTGGTCCCAGCGACTTCGTTCTTATGAAAATGATTTCGTATTTCAATCCTTGGCTATTAATTTTTAATTGTAATTTTATCATCTCTGCCCAGCTCATATGTGAAAGCGTAATGATATATAAAGCATTACCATCCACAATTCTTATCTATTTGTGAAATCCAATAAACTATAGAAACAACAAACATGTCCATTTTATTTCTTCTTCATTTTATTTTTAGACCCAATCTTCGAAATTATTGCTACCATTGCATTGTCAGGTTAGTAATAATATGTCAAGTATCTTGTGATAATTTCAATGTTCTAACAAGATGGTGGCCCTCTTGTTTAAACTTTCCAGAGAGTTTTTGTGGCATCTCTGAATCCACTGCACTTGTGCACAAAAACCGTATTATATTCTGTAAATATGTATATTACAAATCACATAATCAAATAACACAAGATTGTGAATAAAATATATAAAGTCACTATATGACACACTAAGACCAAAAGCTCCGCCATCTTATTGATATATGTGTAATATGGAAAATCACATGTTTATAAAAATATATTATAAAGTAATGTAGATCAAACAGATTGTACATGTCGTACATGTACATAGAAAACTTAGGGCATGACACAACATATATTATTGAAGCATCCGAACATCTGTTCTAGGCTACTTGGAAACGCTAGGGCATGACGTAATATAGTTTATTGAAACCCCCGAACATCTGCTTACATACATTTTCGACATAAAATAATCACAATATTCCCTTGTGATGAGAGAGCGCGTCCTGGTGCGGCGCAGTCGCTCGTAGTAGCACGTAGCGGTACGTGACTACGCCGTAGCAATTTACGTAGCGATACAAATACGAACGTCTCGCATACTTTATGCATAGTTTTTCCTTTATTAAAATATCGTCGTTCGTTTACATGCTTCACAATGTTCGTAATGTGAAAGTTTTGGAATCTATGCCTATTTCCCTGGTTACAGGCGATTTTTACTGAAACTTTATGTCAATTCCATAATCGGGGTATAATAAGTATTTCTAGCACGTGAGTTCTTTAATATCAATTTAGTCGCAGTCCTCTTGAAGTTTGCTTACTTTTTTTGGAACGAAGTTCCTTACGGCAGGCTTGGAGGAGATAGAGATTTTGCTGCGCGACCGAACTGAAAAAAATGTGATAGTAATATAACGAAAAGTGCGTGGAATAAAACCGTTAAATGAGACGTGCGCAGGCGCGACAGTCGTATACACAAGCGAGTAGTATATAATACCTTTCTCTTTCTCCTTTTTTGTAATTATTTCTATTTCTATGTAATTTTATGTTGTCAAACAAAAATAAAGAGACATATTTTGTTATTTTAATTGATAATTTGAATTACGATTACATAAAATTGAGCACGATTTTTTTTTGCAAATTGTGTCGATTCTACTTTAGCCGAAGGAACTTCGTTCCTACCTGGTGTCCCACGACACCACATTCTCTTTATTTTCTCTCCGTATTTGCTCCGTTCAGAATAAAATTACTCTAATCTGATATATTGCAGCGCTTTATAAGAAATACGTAGGTGGTAGAGCTACACTGAAGCTACTATTGGTTTCAGCATGAACGGGTCAGCTCGTCCGAGGGTAGTACCACCCTCTCACAGAAAATCGACGTGAAGTAACAGTGCTTGAATTGTTGCGTTTAATTCGGTTAGTGAGAACGCCGGAGACCCACCTCCCTTCCTCCCTTACCTTTCATTCCCTCCTCTTCCCCTCACCTATATACCACCATCACGCATTAGGAGACAGGGTCTAATAATGTCTTTAACCTAAGACTGTACTTCAAGATCATTTCTCAGGTTTAGTCTCCGTCACAGTGTTTATCTCCACCGCAAATCTATACTGATTTCGGTTTAAAGAAGCAAGCAAATATATGCAAGTTGCGAAGGTTCTTTGGTATATGTCATGTTTCGAGTCTGTGAAAGTGTATCAAGTTTATGTCTAACTAAATAAATAATTTATACTTATCAATAAAGATAATACTTTTGTTATTTATCCAGATTAATTTTAGCAACGGATACTCTGATTTTGATAATATTGGACTAGCAGATAGAGGACTAGAACCAGAGCATTATTCAGGTTACATATCATTACTCTATTCTATGAGATCGAAGGAGAAATTATAAATTTGCGAGTAGATATATATTAAAAACGATAATAGTGTTATATAGGGATTAAGTAATAATCTACGACGTTACAAGTAGTCTGCACTTCACTTGTGCACAATAACCAAAGTATACTACGTAAAATACCACTAATATTACAAAAATATAGAGGGAAATGACACAAGATTATGAATAAAATATAAAAGACTAGGATCCCGCCAAACACTTCCGACATCTGTTACTAGTGTTGAACTGTATCACAGATGTCAACGCACATTGTAGTATTAATTAAATGCACAAACTACCATTTGTTGATAAGTCGGTACTTGTGCGCTAGTTTACGCGTATATGGATATCTGTGTGTTTGAATGAACACAAGAATTATCCCGCTGTTTATTAATCCAGATATAATATATAATTGTGATGTAACAATAAAACCACCTTTACGAAAAAGGAGACGCACGCACCAGCTAGTCAATACAATTTGATTACATCTTGAGTCTCATCTATGACTCCAATTATTATTATAGAACATGTAATTGGGGAGTAAATTGGTGCTGTGTGTACATAAGAGGGCCGTACCTGTTTGCTTTTAAAAATAAAACTATACAATTGTAAAATTTACATTTGCATTACATTGAAAGACTGACTTTCGAATTTTATTGAGCGGCTAGAATCGTACTCCGCGAGGTCTTTATTCTATCTGACTGAACTCATGGACATTTTATAGTGAACTAGCTTCTACTCGCGACTTCGTCCGCGTGGAATAATGATTTTGAGCTAACTAACACGCAGCAGAGACTTTACAAAAAGAAAATAGAACGATTTTGAAGCATTAATTTTTTTGTTTTTTTTTTTTTTATTGAAGCACGACATAGTGACTGCACTATACCTGATATTAATCATAGTACAATCCAAAAACATCGGCAACCACCGAGAGACAGATTATCCATCGCCGGTCGCCGCTGTCATGCCGGCCATAATAACGAAAGTCACCCGGTACTGGATATGGACAGGCTGATCCCGAAACGCGACGCGCAGAAGCGAGTCACTATGACGGGCTTTTTCGCCATACACATGGTGGTTGCGACCCAGTCGGGCTGTACCCTACCACTCCACTATCGCCATTGCCACGTTCGTTAATAAGCCTGCCCACGTGGAGGTGAGGTTGGCTTAGGTGTCTCAAGTCTTAAGATGTTACTCGACACCCCTTACACCCCAAATCAAATCATTAGTGCTCCGCTCCTATTGGTCTTAGCGTAATGATCTATAGTCTATAGCCTTCCTATAATAGGCTTCTAACACTGAAACATTTATTTAAATCGGAGCGGAACCTTACATATTTTCATTGAAACTTTCATCTCCTATTTTTATTGTTATTTAACACCCTTAAGAGTAAAAGTTTTACAAACTTTGAATGTCATATTTACTTATATCGAATCAAATTTCGCATTAATAATATTAGTAAAAATTGAAGTAAAATGTCAAAATGCTGACTGACTAAGACGTGGGGTGCGCTTTATGTGCATAGTAATAAAGGTTATAACAGCTCCACTTTTTTAATAAAGTTTTATCAAAATAAGATAAAGTAATCACGACCCGCATTCGATTTCGGAACACAGTCCAGTTTGTAGTAACGTGACGTCACTTTTTTTATTGTTTTAACAGTAACACAGCTGTTATTCAACTAACTACTTACAATAAGTCAACTAAGATTCATCTTCCCACGAACCTTAAACTAATTTGTTGTAATGTGATACTGTAATCAGTTTTTGTAGTGAAAACTTCTTTAGGCGCGTTGGTTTTTGGTAGGATATAAACTTATAAATTCGCTTCATGACATGGCAGTAAGCGTGAGCGACCGTATTACGCTTGCGCGTAGAGTAGCGATGCGTAGTATAGCGGCCCGAGTACATCTAACATTGATGTTTTGTATTGAGATCGTGGAACCCATCATATTGTTTGATTGATTTATATAATTTATAAAAATATACGTGTAAAGAAACTATTTCTTTAATTTGTACACCTCGTATTTAATAGATGTCGCTTTAGCATAATAATACTAACGCTGATGTGAAAGTAGTATATGGGTTTTTCACAAGTAACGGTGATTAAGAATGATAGTGAAAAATTTGGATTTGTGTGAATAAAGGAATTGATAGTTAAACAATTCACTTTAAATGTCGTTTCTTTGATTACAGGTAAAATATTAAATTTAAGTCAAATTGTAATATTCTGTATGTACCTAGTTATTAAAATAAAAATTATTTGATTACAGAGCAACGCAATTATTAGTTTAATTATAATTCCTCAGACACCTTTAAGAATTTTCTTATATACATAATTATTACTGCGAGTACCCTGAAAACCTGATGACAAAACCAGACTAATATTAATACTTTCAATATTCAAATTCTACAATAATTCAGACTACTATTAATTTATAAATTTAAAAAAGCACATAGTTATTCCATTGTTTCGAGTTTTCATTTTTGTCGGTAGTCGTTGTGATTGCCACGACTTTTTTATTAATTTGAGGACGTTTACCCTCGAGAGGGATAATATATGTAAAAATAAAGAGAAAAAAATATATAATTTAATACGATTTGCGGGTCCAAAGTCAATAATATCTTGAATTTTATTTCGTAAAAATTAACATAAATTCGTGAAATATCTTTGCGGCAAACTCGTTTGTTCCTTGCCCACGCTAACTTGACGTGTTAACGAATGCTTGCTTTATGTTAATAGGGATAAAGTTCATTTTGGAATATATACTTTAGGGAACAAGTATTAAGTTATACATATCCTTGCGGATGATTTTATACATTTTGGTACTGAAGGTAAAGTCGAGTTTGTATTGACAGTAGAGTCTTGAAGTTATTGAGTTACTAAGATACCCCGTTCGTAATATGTTAATATGAGACTTATATATGATATCCCAAGTTAATACAGATTCGAGATTGAATTTTTTACAATAAACATTTTTACAACAAACACTTTTAGTATGGGTTTATATTTTATTTCAGTGATAACACGCGTTCTACATAATTACAATCAAAATAACACGATCAGGAAATTATAACACACAGAATGCAAGGTCATTCCGAGTACCGCGAGTAGCCACGGACGTCGCTGGTAAGCTCCTCGGGATATCACGCGATCTATGACACGTTCAGGAATACATCGTGCTACGCACTGGAATAAAATATAATCGAATTTGTGAATTTTTCATGTTATATTTGTCTACCATAACGCTACATTATTACGTACTGATGTATTCAGATAGGATAAATGAGTATATTTGGGTTATTTTTCAAAAATAATTTGTTATCATCCACCTCCGGTGCCACTGAATGGCGTCCGGGAAGCAAGACTACAACGCTACTATCGACACTAACGCCGCGCCGCCATAATAAAAATACATAAGATTAATTATAAAGAGTTCATATCTATACTAATATTATAAAGAGGTAAAGTTTGTGAGTTTGTGACGTTGTAGGGGGTAATCTCAGGAACTACTGGTCCGATTTGAATAATTCTTTCAGTGTTATATAGCTCATTCATCGAGAATGGTTATAGGCTATATATCATCACGCTAATTAAAGAATTTAACGCTTTTGTCAAAGGGTATACTCCTATAATCAAAGCTTGATGACTACTCAGTTATTTGCCATTTGCCATAATCTTTAATTATATAAACATAAAAAAAAATCTCTGTGTAAATGAAAATTGGAATTAATTATACATTTGAAACAAAAATCACGTGATAAAGCTCTCAAATTTTAGGCAAACATAACTTTACGAAAATAAAGAAATTTATGCCAACCCATGACACAATTTTCCATTAATTTTACACGACACTAGGGGTGGGTGGTATTTCTGGGTGATATTGAATTAAATGTAGTCTGTTGATTATGAGAAATAGTGATATGCCCAGTGTCATCGTTTGGACAAGTAATGGATGCACAATACAATCAAATGGTGAATCCAAGACAAAGATGTTTTTAATACTACCATGAGTTTTTGAAATATTTTTTTTCTTGCTACATGAGGTTGAATTGCAACATTGTAACCGCGGAAGTCTAAGTCATGGATTACTTTTATGAGCAAAATGCTTATTTGATTATATAAAGGATTATTGGGCTAATTTTTTTATTAAATCATCATTTGAAGTTAATTCACTATAAAAATAAAAAAATATTACAATAATAGTCATATGTTATAATATCATTGTTGAATGTAGGATGAAAAATGGTAATTGGAACGTAAGAGTTGGAAAATACGTATAGTCGAGCATAGCAACCTCCTTGGCAACGTTTTTGGAAGTTGTTATTGACGGAGCTGTCAAAATGTCTTTTTTATTTACATGTGTGTATATGTTCTGTAAAATTCAAGCAGTAGTGTAAGTAGTGCATATTTTAAGTAATTTAATGTACTTCTAATGCATTTTATATTAAATAAACAGCTTTCTGCACTTCTCTGCCATATAAAGTTTAACTATGCCAAATTTCAAGTTCACCCGTTCACGGGAAGTTGGTCAAAAATGGGTACAAAGATTTTGCTTCACGTATTAATATATAGATAAATAAGAATAGTTGTATAATATGGTAATAACAGTAGTCGTACAAAGTTATTGAATTGGTTAAATAATATTACTTTGTTCGTTACTTATCACTTTTGTGTAAAATTATGTGTAAATAATAATTGCTTTGACTTGCATAGCTCGGCCTATAACAGGCAACATGTCGCTGATCTACATTTCGCAACATATTACAGGTACATAAATAAGAATAATTGTATAAAATGATTGAATTGTTTAAATAACATTAATTTGTTTGTTATTTATAATCCTTGTGTTACTTTAATTATTTTGTAGAATTATTTGTAAATAATTATTGCTTTGGCTTACACGGTTCGGCCTATTAAAAGGCAAGACGTCGGTGCTATCTACACATTTGTTATATACAAAGTATTGTGAGTCGAAGCTCTGCCCAATTCAATATTGAAAATATCTACGAAGTGTTGATTGCCGACCCCGACCCGACTATACTTCAATAAATTTTAACATTCATATTTATTTATACAATTAAAGTTCATAAAACCATATTTATATATCTAGACATTCATTCTTTTGTTATTTATATACATATATGCGCTGCCTAAAAAATTTTTTGATTGACAACAATACCGCTGCTTAGCAAGAAGAAAATGTCTTGTGGCATTAAGCTCACTAGTGCAATAAACTCAAAAGTGCAATAAAGTCTTCATACGTTCATTAGAATATCACATCGACGATTGGTTGAACAGTACAGAAGTCATCGTGATACAGCACCGTCTCGTAACGCGATACAGTAAAATGGATGGCATAAAACCTTTTGCATTTAAAATTCAAAGGGATGATAGTTTAGTTTATTATTATAATTACATGTGGCAGAGATGCGAATGTTAAGGTGGATGTGTGGTGTGACTAGAATGGATAAGATTAAGAATTAGTATATCAGAGGAAGTTTGAAAATAGCACCAGTGACAGAGAAGCTGAGGAGTAATAGGTTAGCATGGTATGGGCATGTCACGAGGAGAGATGAAAACCATATAACTAGAAACGTGTTGAGTATGATGGTGGATGGATATACGAGTAGAGGAAGACTGAAAAGGGTGTGGATGGGTTTTGTGAAAAATGATATGTGCGTAAAAGGTGTGAATACTGAGATGACATTTGATAGGAGAGAGTGGAAAAAGAAAACATGTTGTGCCGACCCTACTTAGGTGGGATAAGGGTAATGATGATGATGGTGATGATGATGATGATGATAGTTTAGTTGATAGCGTGTTCAGATACCGCGTCCATGAACGTAGGTTCGACTCCTTGCATCTGAGTCTGAGTGCGCGGTGAATGAAAAGATCATGATGAAAACACAGCATGGTGGTAGGGTATTTTTCTAAGTCAGCCTGACTAGCTACCACCCTCAAGTTGGAATTCTATCGCCATGCACCAGTTAGTGTGGTCTGGCCGTTGTACTTGAGAGCCGGTCTCCTATAGTTTTACAATGTTGACAATCTTTGACCACGTCGTCATTCAATGGCAGTAAAAGACTCGATTAAAACTTAATGGTGTCTGTCTATCACAGATACCAAAATCATTTTATCATTTTGTACAGCATGAACGTTTGGTATCTTGTCATGTAACGTAGGAGTTTATTATAAACATACAAACTTAATCTTTAAATAATTGTAGTGAACAGAAGCATGAAACTTAAAATATATGCGAAATTATTACTCAAATCATTCTCGAACTCATATAATGACATATAAACTGTTTTCGTGGTGTTTACGGACACGACCGGTTGTGATAAGGGTCATTCGTGTCTCACTGACGAGTCTGCGCAATTTTAATTCCGTTATTATTCGTGTATTTTTTTAAAATTCTGTCCATAAATATAAGGGTCGTGAAATATGAAGAATAAGGGCTCCGATGCGACGTAGTAACAAATTTATCTACACTAATCTATACTAAATTATAAAAAGGTAAAGTTTGTGAAGTTGTAGGTGGTAATCTTAGGAATTACTGATCCGATTTGAAAAATTCTTTCACTGTTATATGGCTCATTTATCGAGAATGGTTATATGCTATATATCATCATGCTAAGACCAATAGGAGCGGAGCACCGGTGAAGAATGTTTCGAAATCGGTTTTTTTTTCCTCTTGAGAGCTTTCGCTGCATGTTAGAAATAAAGAATATCTTTATTCCACGCGAACGAAGTCGCGGGCAGGGGCTAGTATGTAAAAAATAAAGTAAATTTTCTGTTATCTTTGAAGAGAGTTGAACATAAACAGAAATAATTAGATACATATTTTATATATGTAACTTTTCTGTTCGTATGTGTGTGACCAAATTCCTCCTATGCGACTGGACAGATTGTGATGAAATTTACCGTGTTTTTAGGTTGATTTGAACGGTTTATATTCACAATTGGTGCCGGTGGGTGGTGCTGCGATCCGATTTTAGGATTATTATTATCAGAGTAGGGCAACTCTTTATAAGATAGTTATGTATAAAATATACGATATTGAGATACAAATTGAATTCTAATTTAGCAAATATTTTACCTTAATATTATTATTGAAAATTCCTTAAAGAGTTGGAATTTATAAAAGTAGTACTCACGAGACGATAGTTGCAGATATTTTGCGTTGTCATTTGTTTTTCTAATGTGAAGCGATCACTTCAACTCCATGGCAGTATAGGTTTTCACCGCCCTTTCTAACGAACTGGTGTCCCAAAGAAAATAGTAAATTTGACTGTTGAAGAAAACAGGGGTTTTATTTCGATAAAAGGTAACAAATACAGTGCAAAAAGAAATTCCTTTTTAATATTCATGTGATGAATGGGTTTGTTTCTTGTAGCAAATTGAGTTAACTTTAGAAGTAATTTTGGACAATTTTAACTTTAATTTAACTTTAATGGGATTCGCGTACTCCACTTTGAGAATCCTTGGTCTACATTGTGGAACGTGATTTGAGAATCATCATAGCCCAAGAGATTGTTTACGTAAGCGTAGTATTCTCTGAAACTACCGCTCAAATATGAAAGAATCTTTTTGCATTTTATAGTCTTATAGTATAGACGAAGTAATAGTCCGGGTAAGCTGTAGCGACAGGCGACTCTACTGCCGTGTTTTAAGCGCGTATTAAAACCGAATGTTAGGCCTGTAATCATGACTTCTGCAACTACTATGACTTACTATGAAACTATCAAAAAGCGGTGTTTTAAATACTATGTTTTTGGTGCTTTGCATTTGTTTTCAATATTATAAAAATAAGCGGCGGCATCTTAATCAAACGTATGCAAATGGAGGAGTCGCACGACCGCACTCGATAATTATTCAGGACTCGATGCTCGGACCTCGGGACGATGACACCAGTATGACGTCACGTTACACTACACGTAAAATATAAAATTCAGTACATGATAAACTAATTTCCCACCAAAAGCTCTTTGGGATTTTATATAGTTTTTTTTTTTTCGTTCAACAATTCATATACGCGTGTGAATGTTTGCATATTTTTATCACATTTTTCTCTGTTCTCTTTATCTAACCAAACAACTAACTTCTTGGGTTCAGTTCGTATACACTAGAATTGATGTTGTGAGACTCGTGATATACCAGGCTCTCATAACAAAGTGATGTTACGACGACCGCGAGCGTGAGATACAGATGGATACAATGCGTGTTTGTATGTGGAACGACGTTCGAGCAACGCACCTGGCAGGGCACGTGTGTGTTCCGGAATGTGTTCTGTTTTTATACAGCCCTGGTACATTACTCTGCGATCCATTAACCAGTTCAATGAGCTCGGGTAGCTTCGCTTATTATTTATATTTTTTTTATTTCATAGTGAGTCGTTTCTATCAAGATGGAAGTAACTAATAACAAAGATGAAATTATGAATGTCTGAGATACTTATGGTTATCCCGATAAATTTCGTTAAGTGCTCTCTAAGAAATATGTACCGATTTACTATAAAAAAATATATTTACGTCCATGAGATTGTATAATGTGCTTCCAATGAAACTTGAAGATAAATGTTATGGAATTAACTATTTAATACATTACAGATAAATTCATAATACTGTTATAAATAAAGTTTGGGAGGCGAAACCGGTACATGGTCCAATTGCTGTAGCGGCATTGTCACCTATTTTTAGCGTAAAACAGCAGTGTGCTGAAGTATGTTGTTGGTATTTGAGATTCACGCTCTTCCAAGTCAGGATTAGCAACTTATCATGACTGTCCTCGGTACCGCAGTTCTATTTCTTTAAATTAAGAAACATGTAAAGCCTCTCACAATAAATGGATACATTGTTTTAGTGTATAATATTTACAACATTTAATTATGTTAAATGTTGTAAATGGATTTAGAGGTTATGAAAAAAAAAATCTAATTATACTAATTACACACTTAAAACCCATATTAAATTATTATTGAAGTACACATGCATACATATTATATATATATATATATATATACGGAGGATGACCCTCGATAGTATTTTTAAAAAGCGTGACGTCAGTTGTGCGACGTCACTAGTCTTATAATCATGGTGATTACTCATTTTACAGTGTAATGGGTGCGAGGTATTTGCATGTGTATGTAATCATGCAATTATTGTGAAGTAATTGCTTATGAACTCATTATAAAATAATCAAATTATCCTGATAATCTACTAATTATTGCAGTTCTGCCGATATGTATGTATGTATATATATATATATATATATATAGTCCTATATAGTCCTATTGACATATGTTATGGATAGTATAATCATAAAATACAGTAGTAACTGAACATCAGGCGCAATGTACGCTTCTCTGCAGCTAAAATGTATAAAAATGGTAATAATTACTAGAAAACACCGAGGTCGGAACTGTCAAGAACGTTATATTAAAAAAATCGAGGCATTATAAGGAATGACGATAGAAGTGAAAAATCAAAACAATGAAATAAATGTGTTCTCTTTTGAATTTTCATGTTAATCATAGAGTGAGTATTTTCGTTTCAGAATTTGTTTATTGAAATTATTAACATTAGTGCGGTTTTTATATTTATCGGCACTCGGAATAATAGTTATATATATTTTTATAAAGTCTATTATTAATCAATGAAACATATGAGAGCTGCAAAATATCAATATTCTACACAAACGTCGCTAGTCTGACGCAAGCCACGCGAGGGCAATACGGCTGGTCACACTTACATAGCATGTCATGACGCGAAATTAGAAATTTATATCCCTCCAAAAACACCGTTCCACGCGACTACAGAAATTTTCACTCAAAAATACGCGACGCAGTAAGAGTTACCCGATTAGTATATGAAAAATAATATTACACTCTAAAAATATTTATTTGATGTAACGTCTGATTAACAGCTTAACATACTGCGTCTAATTTAATTGAGGAACGCACCCGCAGCGTCTCCGACACTTGTCTCCGCACCCAGTTTCGTCTATTAAGTATTTTGTTGTCGCCAAGACGCGTCGCGTTCATCCCACTCCTATTGGCTGTAAAATATTTACGAGGGGAGGTCAGAAAGTTCGCGGAATAAAAGAAGAAGGAAAGTGAAATTAAATATGTAACTATTTTTCCTTTTCGATATATTCTCTCTTGACCGTAATATATTTTTCAGATCTTTCTAATAACCTATTTATATCTCGAGAAAAGCATTTTGTTAAATACCTTGAAGTTGCAGAAATAACCCTCTTAACCTATTTAAATCTAGAGTTTATTATCCGTAGTAGGAATCCCATGGTGGCTCAGTACATCAGTGTTTGATCATGACGCTTCATTCCATACGTCATTTTCTAGACATAACCTGTTACCCTTCGAATACATCCGAAAGGAATCAAATAAACGTGGAGTTAATTTTAATCTGACGAGGGTTTTACATATGCTAATTTATATTGTGGTGTTATTTGACTTTTGAAATTTTTTTGATCTTGGTGTGTTAATGTAATTTGGTTATTTGTGCACAAGTGAAGTGGATGAGAAATTATACCACGGAGCATGGATTCTGACTCGACACTAAAACTCATTGGAATGTTCTTACAAGACAGCCACCATCTTGTTAGGATATTGAAATGATCGTAAGAAACTTGTAATATCATTACCTATTAGACAATGGCAGTAATAATCTACCAGAAGTTTTCTTGCGAAAAATAAAACTCAAAAAATAACACCAGGCACATTACCAACTCAGCTTGGTTCTTCGCATTTAAATATCATACAATGTATATTAGCAGCGATGACAACCACTGAACGATTGCCAATTTCTTATAAGTTACTGTTGTTCATTCATTTTACCGTGCTATAAAAAAAGGAAAAAGAACATACTCATAGTTAAATTATCTTATTGATATAATAAAATAGGTTTCATATACATAAGAGCTAGAGTTTCGCACGATGATTATATTTTCAGATGTGATCAACCTTTTTACTCTTCCCTCAGTATTATTTTATTTTGTATCTATTCTATTCTTATAGGGAACAATTTAAAAGTATATAGCACTTAATTATTGAATTATAAATGATTAGAAATAAAATCTTGTTATGAGAAATGTTGGGAGTGAAATAGTTTAAGTAGGTAGTTGCGCGCGCCGATGTAACACACCATGAAGTTTGTTAAACCATCCCACCGCATGAGAACAGCCAAGTTGCGACAATTTAACGTTTACTTGTAACCATTGCGACATATCAGCCACCTGCAGCATCAGGCGACATGAGACGACAAGTACTGGGAATTAGGCTCTTGTCACCACCGTAGGATCGTGTGAAACTCATCTCGTACATTGCATCAGATTAGAAGGCACTTTTGGTTCACACTTCGAACAGTAGTCACATCTCTTAGGTTTAGTTACGGTGCTATTAATTCATACTTCTTACGATGGAACCTTTTAGTTTTAAACTTAACATAAGTAAAAGTGTATTCTTTTGATATGAAACATTTCTTATTAATAGCGCATTTTTTCTTCAACGGATGCGCTCCTCCTCCTTGTCATTCAATCGATCAGTTACGCGAGATCAATTAAGTGTAAGTAATAAAGCGTTTATTTTAAAAAGCAGATATAGTAAGTAATACACTATTGAATATAGTTGCATATTATGTTCAGAGATGTAAATGTTCCGACGCGACGCTCCGTGCGAGACTGCACCCATTCCTTTTTTTTTCAAACTAACTACGTTATAAGCCTGACAATTTTACAGCTTCATTTTGCTTATAAGTTGAGTGCCTCGGGTACCCAGTCAAATGGTAATAAGTTTAAAGGTGCCAGAGTGGCTCGACCTCGGCTTGGGTTGTTACCGTGGATACAGCTCGAATCGAACTAAAATAACCATGCCACCTAAGCTAACCGTACATGTATATTTTAGTGAGACGCAAATGCATACCTTCATAGGTGTCGCACGAAGGCGTATATGTATGTAGAGTCTGATAATTTTGGTTAAGGTTGAACCCCTTTCCGTTCTCGCTACGCCTTGTATCTGCACAAGTAGTTTTTGTCAATAGAACGGGAATTTGTGCCAACGTACATTTATATCAATTTGACCTATATTTACGGAAATTTATAATTTTCTGAATGACCTTCATATTGAAAACTTTTCTAGTTACATTAGTTTCATCTCTCTTCATGACATGTACCATGTTGATCTCAACCTCTCTTATATTATTTTTAAATTTCCACCGACATATTCATTCATTATCTCATCCATTCTAGTTACACCATAAATCCACCTTACCATTCGCGTTTCTGCCACATGTAATCTTTTCTCATCTGTCTCTTATGTAGACCACGCTCGGATCCATATGACACGACTGGTAAATTTTATTTTATTTTTTTATATCATAGGAGGCAAACCTACAGGCGGATCACCTGATGTTAAGCGATCACCGTCATCCTTAGACACTACCAATACCGGGGGGGGGGGGGGGGGGGGGTTTTTGGGTTTCCAACCTGGGTTTGGGGGGGGGGGGGGGGAGGGGAATGGAATGTGAAGGGTGCCTCCGGTGCTTTCTATGACCGAACGAAACATAATGGAAGCACTATTACTTCACGTTGCTGTTTCTGTGTGGTTTCTGGTTGTAGTAGGTACCCCGGACGAGCCGACCCATTCATGCTGAAACCAGTAAATGCTTCAGCGTGCCTCTACCACTGACCACCTATTATAATGCATGTGTTACAGATATTAACCTTCTGGAAGACAATATCCAAAACTATACTAAAATGCATTTGAGGGTTAGAAGTACAAAGAAGAAATAAATAGATGCGAAAAGCCACTTTGTTG